>QEPC01007294.1:588819-636842 GCA_003113815.1 Sphenodon punctatus
GTAGGAGGAAGGATGTGGAGCAACCCCAAAGACTGACAGACACATTCAATGGCCAAACACATTACTGCAAGCTTCTAGCTTTACAGGACCAATTGGTAGTGGCTTCGAGGTGGGCATAGGGGGCACCCTGAAGCGGGCATAAGCAACATAACTGGGGCTTCTGAGATAGCATCCCAGCAGTCAGGAGACATATTTTAAACACATCCAGACTGGCTAATTATCATCACAATCACATCTTGCAGCACTGAGACAGAGGACATAAGAGAATCTCTATTGACTCTTTCCTAAACAGATGCTTCTGACTTCCCAGAAACAAGTGGGGGAGATATGTTGGGATGGTCCCAGAACAGAATGAGGATATTTGGTTGACATTTCTGTTGGCCAATTTGCATCACAAACCGATCTTATACCACAGTGACATAAGAGAATCCCAGCCATAGGTCCTTTCTCTACATATGTCGTACAGGCATATAAAATTGGGACCCTTTATAAAATCTTTCTGATATTTGGCAGAGATGATCAAAAAAGTGTAATATATACCCTGACAAATTTCATGTACACTGGTTGTACTACAAAGATGTTATAGTCAGACATACATTTATATGTTAATTGCTTATACCACCAGGACCCTTTTTTCAATCCTTCTGAAATTTGGCAAAGGTAGTAAATTTTGGAAGGGGTATAAACTGGTCAAGTTCTACCTACATTAGATGTGAGGCAAAGAAGTTACACCTAAGAATGTATATGTAGAATATTGCAAAATACAATAATTCAACTGCTTCTAAAATTGGATTCCTTTATCCAATAGTTTTGGAATTTGGTACACATAATTCTTCCTCTTGGAGTTATAGGTACTCCAATTTTCAGCCACATAACCTAAAAAACAAAAATGTTACAGCTAATAATGTGTTTTCCATTGAAACCAATGGAAATTCAATTCTGAACTAACCAAACGCATCCTAACAAAACGTTCAAATTCGAGTTTGGTTCGCATGTTCGGTTCGGTCAACTGAAATATTAGAGTTCGGTCTGAACTCCGAACTTCCGAACCGTGTTCGCCCATCCCTACAGCCCCGATTCTTTAGAACTTTCACCCCTTAGTTGTTGTGGCGCATCTAATACCTCAGCTTCTCCTATTGTATAAACACATGTATGTAAACAATATAAAAGCAAAGAATAATTTGTTTGGGGTGTGGGCTTGCCAGGGTTTATCCCCGGCAATTAAATTGAAGGGGTGGGAGTGTTGAGTCCTGGGAAATTTTCCTACTAGAAGTGTGCATCCCAAAATGTGAAAAAAACATGAAATATCAGATATTGGCCATTTCAGGGTTGGAAATGAAAACTAGGGGGAAAAAATTGTTGATTTATTTAATTTTTATTAATGATTTTCCAGCCACATTCCCTGCACAGGCCACCATATTGATTAAATCATAAGACATTCTGTTTTATATTCAGCTGTAGACTGGCAGGTTAGTACAGTGGTTAGGTTGCTATCCAGAGATTAGTATTCATTTCCCTGCTGTGGCAAGTTCCCAGCCGGAAGGTGTGGCTTCTGGCACAGACTTTGGCCTCAGCAATTCCTTTTTTTTTTTTACAAATTAAGTACTGGGTAAAGTGCAAGCAGTTTAAACTCATACTAATCTGAGGTAAGCAAGCACACAGACAAGTCAAGACAGCTTTCCTTAAGATGAGGTCCAGGTTTTCTGTGGGTTTGAGAAGTAAGTAAGTAAATAAGTAAGTAATAGTTTATTGTATCATCAATAGGTTATTACAAAAATATACAGTAAATGCACAACTTAGCATAAAAATTCTGGCACAAAGTCAAATCCCCAAAAGTATTTACAATAAAACAACAACCCACTAAACAGTCTTCAAAATATTTAAACATAATATAATTTCAAGTAAATCCAAGGGTTTGAGAAAGGAAATATTACTTTCACAGCACCCTGAAGAAGAGCTAAAATGGTTTATGGTGATCGTAATGGGAAAGGAATATCTAGTAGAGATGTCCATTACGGAGTCAGACCAATCCAGAAAGGCCAGAAATGAGCCATTATGGATTGATCTGATGCAATCGGAACTCCGTCTGTGCAAGTTATGGATGCCCACCTCCACCCCTCAGGCTCTGGCATGTACTTACCAGCCATGGAGGGCCTGATTGAAGCTCTGCTGACTAACTGCTTCTGTGGTCAGGCCACCCAGCAGACTTCCTTGCTGCAGTATGCTGCCAAGTTTTCCACAGCATTCATGTGCAAAATGGCCACCGGGGCCATTTTGTGCATGTAAAAAATGGCCTCTGACCTTAACCAAAATGGCGGTGATGTCATTTTGTATGCTGCTATTTTGCTTAAGGACAGTGGACATCTTACACATGCGTGCTGTGGAGCAGGTAGCTCAGAGGCATGCTGCACCAAAGGGACCTGCTGGGAGACCCCCCCATTGTAGCGGTTGGCCAGCAGAGTTTCAATCAAGTCCTCTGACATCACAGGACAGTAAATACATGCGAGGACTGTGGAGTGGAGATGTGGAAAATAGGGCCCCACAGTTAGCAAGTGGGGTGGGGGAGGTCAAATTTGGACTAGTTTACCATTGACTTCAATGTGATAAAAAAACGAACCGTAACAGATCTGAAAATTACAGATCCCAATCCATAACTTTATATGAATGCTCATCTCTAATACCTAGCCAGTGTTTCCTAAAATACGGGCAAGTAGGGATGGGTGAACAGATCACGGTTCGGGTTTGGCCATTCGGTTCGTCAGCGTTCGGTTCTTGCATTTGGGTTCATGCATTCGGCCGTTTCACTGGGTTCGGGTTCAGCCGTTTGGCCGAAAAAATAACGCAAGAGCACGGGAAGCCGCAATCGCACCAGAAACCGGAAATTCGAGTGCGTGAAGAGTGATGTGGCGAGTGATTGTGTGTTTGACTCAGTGGCTGCTTGGTTTGTGTGTTTTGGCTGTGTTTGTGTTGGGTTTTGCTGTGCTGTGTGTTTGGGTGATTGGTGAGTGTTGGTGTGTGTTGTGGGTGACTGCTTTAGGCGTGAGCGTTTAAAAGAAATGAAGAAGGCTATGGTGCTGAAGGTGAACTTGCTGGTCAAGGAGGAGGAGAAAAGGTCACTGCTGGCACTTCCCCTACTACACCTCTGGTGGTGGTTTCTGGCTCCTCGGCTGAGGAGCCAGCAACAGGCTCAGGAGGTGATCCCAGGTTTGTAAACTTTTTTTTTACATTGAGGATAAGAAAGGCTGTATCCATTAGAGTGAGCTCACTGGCGTGCGGGTGGGTGCATGGGTGGTGGGCATCAGTCAGTCAGGCATAAACAGTGAGCATCAGCGGGTAGCAGCAGATGTCTGCCACAGAGAGACAGGGTACTGTAGTGTGGGGGGCTCTGGCATGAGCAGCACTGCCACCCAACNCTGAATCAGTCATGCCCGCCCATCCCAGGAACCATCAACGAGATTCTGGGACCACCATTCCAGTCACTGGGGGATGCTTCCATTCCACTGCATCCAGAAGCCCGGGGCCCGCATGCCAGCCTACCCCCCCTCAACAGCCTACTCCTCCGCACCCACCTGCGGATGCCTGCTGAAGCTGCTGGAAATAAAAGCCCTTCCGACCACCAGCTCCCGCCGCCTGCTGCCCGCTGCCAAGGTCACGAGCCTGTCTCTCTTTCTCTCTGGCACACTCACACAGACACAAGCCCTGCCCATCCTGGGGGGGTGTCTGCAAGTTGAGACCCTGCTTCTGCCTGGCACATCTTTGGGTTAATACCTTAACTACACTATATGTGGAGCCAGCTAGAAATTGCTGGTAGGGATCGACAAGCTGTATGAGATTCTGCCACCTGCCAGCCAGAACTTCAGCACATAGGGATAAAAGTTTGAACAGGTCAAACGAAGCACATAACAAGAAATATAACAACTTTTATTAAAACTATTTAAACAACAACAACAACAACAACAACAACAAAAACAACAACATTATAAAACCAAAACCAAACATTGAAAAGAAACTTAGAAAGGAAACTATTTGTTTGGGCCTGTCCCCCGGAACTTGGGGAGAAGGGAAAAGGTGGCGGGGTGCAGCACAGGACTGAGGGGCAACCACCATTTGCTCTGCCATTTCATAGCCATAGGACAAGGCAAAGTCCACGACCCCTTCCACATCTTGATGCCACCTGGAGACCGTCTGGTGGTAGAGTTCCAGCCTCTCCATCTTGGCAGAGATGTACTGGGAGTACGCCTCCACCTGCTTCTTCTCCACCTCGAGAGCCTGGAACTTTTCCACCAGGCGGTTCTCCATGCAGTGTATGCCCGACATCATCTGTCAGCCAGGCCTCTCCAATTCAGCCCAAAAGGCCTTTGCCACAGAAGACTCCGGGGCCCAGGGGACTCCACATCGGGGCTGGAGGAGGGGGAAGGGCTTACATGGCATCACTTTCAGGTTGCCTCCCCCCCCTTCTTGTGGCGCTGATGCTCCAGCTCCATGGCAACACCAGAGTTCTCCTGCCGCCTCACCATCTGGCCATGGAACCTTTCAATATGGGTGATTAGCCCCGATGTGGTCCCCTCTCTCTGCCTCCAGAATCTTTTATTGCAGATCTAAAGAGCATAAAAATATAGGAATATAAGAAGTGCCATNGAGGGAGCCTTCTGAAACGCCTGCTGTTCAGGAACAGTGACTAGCTCAGAAGGTGTTGGGAAGGGGGGAGGGCAATGAGTTTTGTTACTTGCTGCGCCCGCCTCACTGCAAGCCCCATTGGCTCTGCGCAGCATAGCCCCACCCGTCCCCCCCTGCGCAGCGTAGCCCCACATGTCCAATTGCAGACTGCGAAGCTAGTGGTCTGAGGAGAAAAGGGATGGTGATTGGGCAGGCTGGCTACTACTCCAAGCCTCTCCACCCCTGGTGCCTGGAAGTCTGCTACTCAGCTGACTCCCCCTCCTTGTCATGTTTTGCCTTCCAGTGACACATTTTTGCCACCCGAATTCACCCAAACACGATCCGAACTGACCGAACTGTTTGGTCGTTTCGGAGTTCGGAGTCATGTTCAGGTTTGTTCAGTTCAAGTTCGGTCGTCCGAACAGGCCGAGTTCAGGCCAAAATCCAAACTTCCTAACCACGTTCACCCATCCCTACTGCAGAAAAGTAGAGGTAAAGCTGTGTATCATTGGCATACTGATGGCAACATACGCCAAACCCTCTCACGACCTCGCCCAAAGACTGCATGTACACGTTGAACAGGATTGGGGACAGAATAGAACCCTGCGGGACTCCATACGTGAGGTTCTGGGGAGATGATGAACACTCCCCAAGCACCACACACCCATTGAGTTCTCCTGGCCAGGAAAGAGCTGAACCTTTCAAGAACAATTCCGCCCACCCCAGCTCTGTCCTGCAGACGGGCCACCAACATCTCATGGTCAATGGTATCGAAAGCTGCCAACGGCATTTGCTGGTATTTGGATTGCTAGTTTGAAATTCCCTACCCTTGTTTTATGGCTATACCCACACCCCCAATATTTTACTCCTGTGTGACCCCATTTTGAGACTCAGGTATAATTCCCATGACCCCAAGGTGGCAACAGACATATGCAGCACATATCAAATCTCAAAGAGGAACATGTTGAAGTCCCACTTGAACTGCTAGCCCCTAGGGATGGGTGAACGTGGTTCAGAAGTTCGGAGTTCAGCCCAAACTTGGCCTGTTCGGATGACCGAAACCGAACCTGAATATACCGAACCAAACTCAATTCTGAACATCGAAATGGCCGAACACTTCAGTCAATTCGGATTGCATTTGGTTGAGTTCTGGTGGCTAAAACGTGGTCTACTGTCAGGTCACTGGAAGGCCAAACGTAGCAGGGAGGGGGAGTCATCTGACTCAGCTGAGGAGCAGACTTCCAGGCACCAGGGGTGGAGGGTGGAGACTGGCTTGGAGTAGCAGCCAGNGACGGAATCTCCACATGCAAGGTATGGCACGGGGACTAGAACAACAGGGAATGAATTGCCCTATGACCTGTTAGGAATGGAAGTCCCCTGCAGAGAGAGATTGGATGGCCACCCAGTCCACCCACTTGTGGAGACAGAATGCAGGCAGGGCTTGACAGACCATTGGTCTGACACAGTATAGAACTTCTTATGTTCCTATCTTTTTCTGATCTTTTTAGATCTGCAATAAAGCTTTCTGCCGGCAGAGGGAGGGGAACACGTCAGGGCTCATTACTCATATTGAGAAGTTCCAAGGCCTGAGAGTGAGGCGCCAGGGTGAGGAGTCTCGAGTGGCAGTTGTGGAGCCTCAGTGCCAGAAGAAGGGGGGGAAGGCAACCCACAAATGGCGGCATATAAGCCCTTCCCCTTCCCCCCTCCAGCCCCGACATGGAGACCCCGGGGCCCCCGGAGGATGCAGAAGCCATGGCCCTTCGGGCCAACTTGCAGCGGGCCACACGGGACCATGTTGCGGAGGTCCAGCACTTTTCTGCCGACCTGGAGAACTGCTTGGTGGAGCAGCTGCAGGTGGTCCAGGTGGAGTGGCAGAAGGTGGAGGCATACGGGCAGCATGTCTCCGCCAAGCTGCGCCGTGTGCAGCTGTACCACCAGGCGCTCTCCAGGTGGCATAGAAACATGAAAGAGGGGTTGGAGTTTGCCGTGGTCAACGGCGTGCTGGACAAGTCTGAGTTCGCCGGCCCTCAGGCCTGTGAAGCGCCCCAACATCTGTTGCCTTTCCTCCAATTCCCAGGGGACAGGCCCAGTGGCATCAGAGCCAGAGACTCTTAGTTTAATTAATACGTTTCATTTACATGTTTGCTTTTGTTTTATTAAATATTGTTGTTGTTTTGTTTTCTTGTTATGTAAATAGTTTTAATTAAAGTTGTTATATTTATTGTTATGAGCCTCGTTTGACCTGCCCATCTTTTATTCCTATGTGCTGAAGTTCTGGCTGGCAGGTGGCAGAATCTCATACAACTTGTCGATTCCTTCCAGCAGCACCTGCCACCTCATGTAGTGTAGTTATTAACCCAAAGATGTGCTGTGCCACAAGCAGGGTCTCAACTAGCAGAAATCCCCCCAAGAGGTGCAGGGCTTGTGCTTGTGTGGGTAGGTGTGACTAGGGCTGTAGTGGAATATCACAGCGGTAGCTATTTCCGGCGGAAACAGTGCTTCCGCAATTAGTGGAACGGCATGGCAGAGGCTTTCATTCCGCGGTTTCATTCCGCGGTTCTGNCTCTAACGGATAGAGCCTTTCTTGTCCTCAAAGTAAAAAAAAAGTTTATAAACCTGGAAGCACCTCCTGTGCCCGCCGCTTGCTCCTCATCAGGGGAGCCAGCCACCACCACCGAAGGTCCAGGGGCTGGGGCAGCGACCTCCTGCTCCTCTACCACCATCTGCTCTGGGAGCACCACGTTGTCCCCCAGGCATGGAATTAAGACAACAGTCTTCTTCTTTTTTTTTGTTTTAAACAGCCACGCCAACCAACACACACCAACACACACCAACAACCAGCCAAAAAAACCACAGCCAAACCAAACACATACATCCAAAACACACAAACCCAACAGCCAGCCAACACACTCTCTCGCCACAGAGCTCCTCACACACTTGAATTTCCGGTTTCCGGCACGATCACAGGATCTCACGATACTTTTTTCCGAACGCCGGAACCAAACCAAACACAAACGAACCAAATGCCCGAACCCAAACTCGGTGACTGACCCGAATGCCTGAACTGAATGCCCAAACCGAACCAGACCAGACCGGATCAAACCGAACCCGAACCGCGATCTGTTTGCACATCCCTATTCTGCAGACCCAGACTCAGCAGTCTCAGTGCTTATCCAATGTTTGGTGGCTGTGGGGGATTGGATGAGGGCGAACCATATGAAACTGACAAGACAGAGGTGATATTAGTGGGTAGGGCTGAAGGGTTGGTGGCCCCTGTCATTGATGGGGTCTTCCCCACTTTAGCTACACTGGTCCATAGCTTCTCAGTTTACAGCTCCGCCTGGATTTTCAGGTGGCACCAGTAGAGAGGAGCACCTTTCAGCAGTTACATTTGGTGCGATGGCTGTGGCTGTATGTTTCAGACTCTGACCTGGCCACCATCATCCATGCCTTCATCATCTCTAGACTGGACTACTGCAACGCACTCTACGTGGGGCTACCCTTGGTGACAGTCTGTGGAATTCCCTTCTGATGGAGGCCCGCCTGGCCCCAGACCTCCCCTCTTTCCGGAGACAGTGTAAGACCTGGCTGTTCACCAGGCTATTGGCGAGGGAGATGGGTAGGGTGGGATAGAGTTGGGAGTGGGGGTTTGGTCCTGCTTTTTAAATGTTTTTTTATTATAAATTTTATGTATTTGATTTTAATTTTTGAATTCTTTATATTCTTAAATCTTGTTGTGAGCTGCCCTGAGCTGCTGTTGTGAGCAGGAGGGAGAAAACCAGAAATTATTTAAAATTCATAAAATAAATAAATAAAATAAGTTTTTTATTGGGCACCTTCCCATTTTCAGGACACAGCCACTGGGTCCCGTTCCTAACCACAACTGCTGAAAGAGTGAGCTCAGGGTAAGGGAGCAGAGATGAGGACATGCACCCAAGTACAGGGGAATGATCCATGTCACAGATCCACAATCTTGATCTTCCTCCTCCTGAACACATCCCTTAAGTAACTGCACACCCCACTTCTATGTGGCCCTTGAAGTTTGCAGTAATTTTCAAAGTGAATGTAGTTCCTGGAAGGGAAGACGTTCCTCATCTGCCTGACCTAAAATGTACTCTATACTCTCCTTAAGTTTGATTAAGGTACCTACAGCTATGAACCGATGCTGCCTTTATTGAGTTACTCCTGATTTACACCAGGAGCAGTGCAAGGAGACTCAAACCCTGTGTCTCTGTAGAGGTGACACAAGCAGCTAAATTTATGCTCATGAGAAATTTCACCATTTTGAGAACTGTGATAGATCCGAACCATTTTATGATACCAATTCATATTCTCAATTCTCACAAGATACCATCCCAAGTTACTGACTTTTTGTTTACCGTATACCGTACTGCATACTGTTCATTTACTGCTAACTGTATTGCCGAGGGTACCATATGACTTCTGGGTTTGTTGTTTCTGTATTTCTGAGCCAATTGCTGTGTGCATAGCTGTGAGGTATGGGGGACAAACGGGGAAGAGGAGGGGAGAAAGGAAAGGTCCAAACACACACACTTGCACACGATACAGTGAGGTGATGTCTGGAAACAAACCCTCAGGATCAAATAGGGCCTTTAGGATTAATAATCCACAGCCTGGATCATCACAGGGTATTGTGGATGAGCGCACACCTCCTGACTGCCAGCCACTGCAACCGTTCACACAGGGCGAAGGGAAGGTAGTGATGGGGGGTGAGGGGAAGCAGGGGTTCTGAGCCCCGGGAAGGGGGAAGCAGGACAGGGAAGGCACACTAAGGGGGTCCAAGGAAACGTGCCACAAGGGGGTAACAAATACAGATCCACACTTACCTGGTCCACACTCCAAGCACTCACCTCAGTCACTGGCTACACTCACTCTCCGCAACCACACGTCACTCACTCACAAACAATAAGGTCTCTCAGAAGGGCCAAGTACACAAAGTCGAAGCAAAAGGGCCAGTATCACAGGCGTGTAGGCATTGATTACCAGCAGGGCTATAGTGAAAGGGAGATGCTTTAATCCCCGGCGTCTCTGTGGTTCCGTAAGTGCTCTGGGCACTGAGGGGCTGGGGGCGTGGCTTCTGCCCGCAGCGTCGGCAGCTCCATGGCCATGTCCCCAGGATCATTGTGCAAGCACAGGGTTGGGCCCTGAACATTGAGGGTGCTTCCCCCAGTGTCCTCTTGTTGCGCCGCTGGTGGCCTTGACAGCGCCCCGGCGTCCAAAAATGTTGCTTTGGGTGTCGGGACCTGTGCCAGGTGTCCCCCCCCAGGGAAGCAGCATACCCCGCACTCCCATAATGCCACAGAACCCACAGACCCCAGGCACGTACCTGACAATATCCCCTCCCTTAACATCCTCCCAGTGCCTCTTACCCTCCATTCCATTGTCCCCAATCAGGATTGTTGCTTTATGTTGTTCCCTTTGCTTTGACCAATCTGCAGCTGGATTGTAGATTATTAAAAGAATCTGTATACCAGCCAATGGGCTAGATGATCCCAAGCCCTTTCATGTGCAGGCCAAAGTCCCTCCTGCATGGGTGCACATGCAGTCCCCATGTGGGTTGTGTGTGAGATGCGTGTGCATTTTGTGCAGTGCGTGTGGTTTGGAATCAAGCCCAAAGTGTGTCAAGGAAGTAGAAGGGCAAATGGAGGACAAGAAATGAGGTATTGCATCGGTATTACCTCTCAGGATCTGAAATGGACAAAAAAGTGATAAATAGGATACCGATAAGTAGAAAGTCAGTAAATCAAGAAATAAAATGTGAATTGAGACATTGTTTAGTACTGAGAGGTTGTTAATTCGACCAAGACAGTATCAGGAACCTGGATTTCAATGGGAATTCTCATTTTGACGAAACCTCATTTCAGCCCCAATCTATACCTTTACCTATGCCAAGTTACAGATCCTTTGCAGCTCAGAGGGTGATCTTCTTCTTCCTCTTTGACTAAATTCAAAGAAACCACAAGGCAAAGGGGAAGTAAAGTAGAAATGAAGGCTTGAAGGTGACTTGGCCAATAGGAAAGAAGCACCCATCCTGAAAGCAATCCTGATATAAATTGATGACCTTTTAAAAACAAAACAAAAAAACAACCTTGTACAAAATCTTGAACAGTCGTTCCTTCTGGTCCTCAATTTTTGTAACAGGGGAGGGTTAGAGGTGGGAGGGAGGGAGGGAGCAGGAGTCAGTCTGGATTTCAATATGACATTATTTTTCTAGGAAGCTTCATAGAGAATAGAGGAAAAGATGTGGATTTTAAAAAGTCTGGTTTTGTTGTTATTTTTGCTTACTAAGAACGTTTTCTCCCTTGCCATCTGAACTCAGTAATAGGATCTGTCTGGTGCGCTAAAAACCACAGATGGGTCTTTTTCTTGCTTTTTCGTCCCTGAGTGCTCTCTCTCTATCTGCATCACTTCCTCTCTCCCTCCCTCCCTCACTGCAGGTGTATGTTGAGGGCTTTACAAGGGTGTGTTGGGGAGAAAGCAGGTCATGTGGAAATGAGCACAGAGAGACCGCACAAAGAAATGATCACAGGGAAAATTACCGGTTGCTCCCTAGCTGCTCACTTGCTTGGAGTGGTTCACTTAATTAGCAATGCAAGTGTGAGCTGACAGGTTTGGCAGCGAACAATAATGCAGTGGGAGCTGATGGAAGGAAGCCTCAGTAGGGGAAGTTGTTTCCTGATTTATAAATACACCTGATCATTGCACAGACACCCATTAGCGCCGTTACAGTTAAGGATCTGTCAGGCTCCCCGTTCCCAAGCTCTAATTTTCACTGGATTGGAGTGAAGTGATGGAAATTTGCTCCAGGGCATACAAAATAACAACGTTTGTTATGAAAATAAATTAAATGAATGAATGTGGGAGAGTCTGCCATTCCTGAGTTAGAGGGATGCCAAAGAAAGAAATAAGATTTGAGTGCACTGATTCTTAAGGCCAGAAAACTCCAAAGGATGACCACAGATGAAGTGGTTAACCAGTGTAAAGAACAGGACTTGAAACCATGCCATTAGGGCTTCTGGAGGTGCACTACTGTTTAGCCTGCATCTGGCCCAGACACTCTCCTAAGATGCTTCCCAGTTCTGCCTTGCCTTAGCCATGTCTCTCCTGTTCGGGTGCAGCCAGACAAAACAGGGAAGGGAGGGTACTGGGTAACATGCCCAGTATAGCCTTAACCCTCCCTGGGCAGCCAGGCCACACGATGCAGTGCATTGTGTGGCTGGCTGCAGCCAGATTAGCATCATTACAGTTAAGGATCTGTCAGGCTCCCCATTCCTAATCTCTCATTTTCACTGGATTGGAGTGAAGGCATGGAAATTTGTTCCAGGGCCCACAAACCAACAATGTTTGTTATGAAAATAAAAACTGAGGTGAGGTGACACACCCTGAGGTGGGGTGACAGCTGCCTGCTATGCAACTTGTCCTGGAAAAATTCTGAGAATGTGTCACAGAGCAGCCTTACCCTGACTGTGTGGTAGGGTCCCTGCTGCGCACCATGCGGTGAGCTCCACTGCAGACCTGTGAGTGATGAACTCTGGCGCCTATTGCATGCAGCCATGTCATGGCTAGAGATGGATTTTTGGTATGTCTAGGGGAGGGAGACTGGGCAGGGTCAGGGGAGGGAGGGAGGTGGTGGAGGAAGGCAGGGAAGGCACCCACCCCAGCCATGGCAGCAGCTCTGACAGGGGCCGGTCTGCCCAGCTTCCCTACAGCCATCTGTTTGGCTTCTCATGCTGGCCCCGCAGTGTGGTGACAGCAATTCCCGCCAGGGGGCCACATGGAGATTGGACCTTCCTGCTCATGTGGAGACACCCTCTGTCTCTGGCCCTTGTCCCAACTCCCAACTTCTTGGTTGGCTGCCATCCACCATATAAGGCTTGATGGTAACACCAGGAAGCTGAGAGGAACAACACACTCACAACTTCACCTCCTTGCTATTTCCAGTCCTGTTCATAGTTCTTGCTCTGCTTCTTCTTTCCCAAGCCTTGGTTTTGTCTTCAGCCCCTGACGATGCTCTTCTCCCTCAGTCATCTTCTCCTTTTTTCTATCCTGGTTCCTTAGTCCCAGTCCCGAGCCTGACTCAGTGCCCCAATCCACACGCCCACCCATGTCTTTGAGACCCCCTCACCCTGTGATCCTTAAAACTATGCCATAACTGGTAATCATTGGATTTGCTGTAACCAATCTGCATAAACAACAATTCGTTTATTGAGCAGTATCAATTATTATTTGATGAATTAACTGATTAATCAATTGACTACAGTACTACCCTGAAAAGGTGGCCTGTCAGTCTGGGTGCCGGAGCAGCCACTCCACCCGCAGCCCCACCACCTCACAAACCTACTAGTTACTGCTGGTCACTGGTGACCACCCCTGAGTTTGCTGTAGCAGCATCCAGTATAAACCCCAAATTAGGTGCATGGCAATAGCACTAGGGATGTGTGAACGCGGTTCGGATGTTTGGAGTTCGAACTGAACTCGGTCTGTTCGGATGACCAAACCAAACATCCAAACCAAACTTGAAAATAACCAAACAGTTCGGTCATGTTCGGGTGAGTTTGGTTGAGTTCAGGGTGAGAAAAACTTGACTGGAAGGGGGAGGCAGCTGAGGAGCAGACTTCCTGGCACCAGGGGTGGAGACTAGGGGTGGTCTCAGGGCCAAATGATACTGGTACCGAAAAAAATCTTCGAATTCGGTATCGATATTGATATCGAAGGCGCTATTTCAAATGTTCGGCAATATTCGGCTGAACTGAACTCCGCCGAACCGAACAACTGAACCCGAACTTGGTTTTCTAACCAAATGACCGAATGGTCGAACATCCGAACCACGTTCTGTTCGCACATCCCTAAATAGCACAGTTTACTGCTATGTGCTATTGTGCATGTGCACATTGTCACTTCTATCTTTTATGTCTAGCTGGTGCCATCTTTAAAACAGGCCAAGCATGTTCATAAAGGACCAGTCAGACCCTTTCTGAGCATGCTCAGGATTTTTTTTCTACTTTCAAAATTACCAGATGGGAAGAGGCCATGCATTGGCATGGGATTCCTCTGGAAGGTAAGTAACCCACCCCTGACTCCTTGCTAAACCCCCCACTTCCCCTAAGCATCCATGCCACCCCTGACCCCCTCCCCTAGGCCCCTTCCCCCCTTCCCTGGATCCTACTGGCCTATTCCCTTCATGGACGGGGGGGCCAGGGAAGCGGGAGTAGGACCCTAGCACTGGCCTCTGGCACCCACTTTCCTGCCCTCTTCCCCTCTTCCCTGCATTCGGCTGAGAAATTTCCAAGTTCTGAAGTTCCAGGGCACTGCCTCAGAACTTTACAACTCAGGAAATTGAATCAGAATGCACCAGTCCTTTGTGTTTTCCAAAGGACTGAGTTTCAGCACTACTTGGGATATTTTGGTGGGCTCATGCAGATATCATATATGGTTGATTTGGTTCCTTGGTATAATTCAATCTTTCTGTTGCAGTTTGAGCACTTCAAAAATACTTGATTGCAGTTGCACACAGCCTTGTGTAGTTTTGGTGTTTTTGAAAGAGCTCCTCTCATTTTTGTTCCCCACTCAACAAGCAATCTGATGCTACTGGGTAATTGGGATTTTACGGATTTGTCCAGGTATTTGTTCACTGGTGTTGAAACTTGTAGGAAGGATATTTAAAGCACTATATCAGAGACTGGGAACCTTTTCCCTCCCAGGTACCAATTGAAAAATTAATACAAGCTTGGAGAATCACATAAAAGTTGGAGTCAGAGGTGCCTATGGAGTTTATTCAGGAAGAGGAGCTTCCAGATCATGGATCTGTGACCTGGATATGTCCCCTATACTTGTGTGCATGCCCTCTACTTTGCTCTGTTACCCGGAAATCAGATTTTTAGTTCTTGAGCGTAGGAACTGGATAAAGGGGCCAGGTTCCGGAACTGGAAAGAGACCAAATAAAACTTGCCATGGGCCACACCACCCCTGGTGTAAGGGAAGGAGAGCAGGGATGGAAGGGGCTGCTCTGAGGTGAGGGATTAGAAGTATAGAACCATCAATGCGACTGAATAGCTACGCTTTTGGTCTGCTATACCTTTTGTTAAAGTATTCTGCCGCATGCTGCCTCTTCTAGTCATGCCCTTCTCTCTCCCAATGCAGCTGAGGTGGGGGTGTAAATGAGAGAACTCTTTGTGTTCTTTTATGCATACTAAGTCTGACGTTCACACTAAAGCTTTTTCCGCAGTTTGGCATTTATGGGCCTTTCCCTGGTAGGGTGAATTCTTTGGTGTATATTGAAAGTTCAGCTCACACTATAGTATTTCCCAGTCAGGACCCATGTAAAAGTTCTCCCCTGTGTCGATTATCTGATGTATATTGAGTTTACCAACTTCTCCTGAAGCTTTCTCACATCCCTGGCATATTCAGGATTTCTCTCCTAAAGGATTCTTCTTTTTAAAATTGCAGGGTTTTTTTTAAAAGAAACAAATCACACATACATATACCATCCTGTTATTTAAAACAGACTTGTTGAGATCCAGGAAACATGCAGAATTCTTAAAAACCTCAACAAGCGCTCTGCACATGCGCAAAATGGCCACCAGGTTCACACTTGGCAGAATGGCTGTGGTGGCCATTTTGCGCATATGCAGAGCATTTTGGTGGTTTTTTTAGAATCTTATGAGGTTCTTGAAAACCATAGTGAGATCTCACAAGATCTTGATGGGGTTGAGAGAATCTCACATAATTCTCACAAGAATATTTTCTATTTTTGTTTCACCCCCTAGCCTGCTCTACCTCATGAGGAATGGGTGGTGTCAGGATAGATAGATAGATAGATAGATAGATAGCCAGCCTTACTACATGGTGACTGGGAGTAAGTGCCACAGGCCTTGCTCCTTTTTCTACTTCAAGGAGCCCCGCAGTGCCCTCTGTTTTAATGTGTGTAGGGCCTTCACTTCCTCCCTGTGAGGAGGGAGAGAGAGGGAGAGGGAGAGAGAGAGAGAGAGAGAGAGAGAGAGAGAGAGAGATATTCATGGGTACTGCAGGGTGATTCAATCAGCTCTTTGAATTGCATCATTATTAGAAGAATGGAGTGTTGTGTAGAAGTTTGTTATCTGGCTGTGTAGAATCAGTCTGTTTCCTAACTGGAAGGAGCACAATTTCATTCCTCTATGCAGATGATAATGTTTATGGGATTGGAAGCCCGCATAGTCTCCAGAGCAGCATTAGATGGGACCTTAATCATCCTATTACCAACCCTAATCTGAGCTACATAACCCTATAATGATTCTGATGGGACCCCACTGATTCTATTATGAAGTCTAATCCTATATGTATGATGCTCTGATTGGTTTGAATCCATTCTATTATCCAAGTTCATCCCATCAATGCAACCACATAGCCATTCTCATGGGATCATAACTATCCTATTTTCCCACTGCATAACCCCCAAAGGAATCTTGATGGGGTCCTACCCACTTGATTAAGAAACTTAATTTCATCTACCTTCAGCCATTACCCTCCTGACGTGATACACACCATTTCATTACCAAATTTCATTTAATTCATGCAGAGTCTAGGATTTACATCAGTCAGTGACATCAATACCATTGGATTTTTGACTGAGTTTGCCATTGACTTCAAATGGTGGAGGACTCTGCCCTAAGTAAACTATAATATAGGTGACAAATTCTAAAGCCTCATTCACAGGACACTCTCTTAGGGTATTTTCAGATGTTACGAGATCGTTGGGTGATTTCAGACGTTATGGGTGGGCGGTTCACCACAGTGGATCCCCTGTGGGGGTGAACAAAACAACCATGCCCCGGGGCCAATAAACACCCCAAACAGATGTGACGGGACCGGGACCACGACCGGGAATCGGGCTGACACATCACAGACCGGGGCAGCGCAACAGACATGACGCCGATCCCCAGCCATGGTCAAAACTCCCAGAAGACACCGGGTAGGGGCGGGACACAGACATGGCTGCCTGAGGGCAAACGAAGCCAAAAGGCACACAAGGCAACGCCCACACAAGGGAAATGGGAAGGGAGGAGGGAAGAGGGAGAGGAGCCTGACAGGTACCACACACAGCATGCACACAGACAGTGGCCCCACAGCAGAACACACAGCAGGACCACACAGCTGGGCATACACACACACACACACACGCGCGCACACACACACAAGGGAAGGGTCGGGAAGGGGACAGGGGCGGCCGGACAAAAGCACAAGGAACAATGGGAGCAGGGGGCGGGGGAGAGGGAAGAGGGGGGGCACCGCAAAGGGGGAGGTCAGGTCGCAGGCTGTAGGGAACCCCACCCCCACAGCACCACAGTCCACATAGGCGCCCCCACAGCAACATAGCCAGTCTTGGAAAGGGGGGGCCTGGACCCCGGGACCAAGGCACGATGGGGGCCCGCAATGCACAGCGAGCCCAGTGGAGAAGGTCCAGGAGGAGAAAGGTGGCCCCACAGTCACAGAGGGGCAGATGGAGGGCAGCCAGGACAGGCGGAGCTGTGCTGCAGGTCCAATGCCATGCACCCCCCCGGGGACACAACTAGGCCCAATCCGGGGGAGCCCTAACCCCCAGGTCACACAAGCACCCAAGATTGGGCAGGTGCAGCAGGTGGTAGTGCCGGCGGGTGTGGACAGGTAGCTGGACACGGGAGGGTCAAGAGACCACACAGAGCGCCGCACCCAGGTGCTAGGATGGGCAACTGGGGTGGGGGGCCCCAGGGCCACAGGCAGGGGCACCAGCACCCCACAAAGCAGGCCAGAACACACCACGGCAGAGACATCAGGGCAGGAGCAGGCAGCGGGGACCACCACCCCCCCTGGACCGGGGCAGGAGCCCACACGGGTGCAGTACACCGGGGGTCCGGGAGGAGCACTGGGAGTCACAGGCTGCTGCTGTGTGCCACTGCAGGCCTAGGGCCCGGGTGCCCTGCCCGATGAACCAGGTGGGGCCAGTGGATCAAGCCCCTGCGGTACCCCTGCACTGACATGTGGTGCGCGATCAGGTAGTACGCCTCAAAGGGATCATGCATGGAGAGAGCCAGCTGGACATCCACGCGGGACCACACCCCCAACAGGGCTGACATCTCTGCCACAGAAGGCTCCGGAACACAGTAGGCAGCAGAAGGGGGCCAAGGAAGATGTCCCAGTTCCAGCAGCCGGTGGTACACCGCCCCACGGGTGCGCTGGTACCCACGCGCCCCGTGAACACAGGAAAAGTAGGACACGGCCAAGGCAGGGCCACCCTCAGCAAGGCACACCATGTAGGTGCTCAGACTGCACACCACCAGCGCAGACATGGTCTCTGACCCAGTCCAGGGCACATGAGAGCACCGCTTGTCTGGGATGCGCCCCTCAGGGAAGCAAACCAGCCCCAGGGCCTCCGTATGCAGCCGGCAATCATGAGCGCTCGCCTCATAGCCGAAGTAATGGAGACCAGAGCGCAAGCTCTCAAAGGCACCCGCACGGCTGCCCGGGGAGCCCAGGAGCAGCTGCATGGCCAGAGTGTGCCACAGGTCACAAAGAGACATGGTCTCATGGAAGGTCCAGATATGGGGGGCCCCATGGGGGGTGGGGAGCGGGAGCCCCGTGGATGGGCAGCCAGCCATGGTCCCGCATGACAGGGAGAATAAGACAGAGCCCTGGGGGCACACACACCCTCCAGGGTCAGGAGGGGCTCCAAGGGGGCCAGAGTACAGGGAATGTGGCTGCGGACCACAACATTGTAGCACAACAGAGCGAGGCGTGGGGTGCAGACCCGGCACAGCTGCACAACACAACAGTGAGCACACTGTCCGGCTAATCGCACCTTCAAGGCCATCCTGTAGCAAACAGCTGGGGGAGGGGGGCTGGGGTGGTGGTGGAGATGACTGATGGAATGCAGCTGTCCTGGGAGCGTGCAGGCCCACGCGCCCGTGCAGGGGCGAGGCCAGGGTCCCCACCTGCCGGTGCACCCAATTGCATGCATGCATGCCCCACCCCCCAGGGGGGCAATGGCTGCCCAGGAGCCCTCCCCCTGGACAGCCCTGCCATCAGAGACCCTGTATAAGTGCTCCTCCCCCCCCTTGGGCCCCACCACCATGGAGCGGGACAGGGCAGCTGCCTATTGGCTGTACCTCGCACTCGCAGCTGAGTGGTTCCGCGACCACACCAAGCAGCTGTGCCTCCTGACCGCGGAGGTGCAACTGGCCACCCGGTTGCAGGTTGCCCTGGCCCAGACGGCCACATGGGGCTTCCGGGCCCACCACGGGTGCAGGAGAGCCCTTGCACGGCTCAGGGCTCAGCGAATCTCTGGGACGGATTGGCAGGCTGCCAGCAGGAGCCTGACCCAGCCCGCACTGCTCCATTGGGCTGCCAGGTGCCTCCTCTGGGCAAGGGAGACCATGCGCCAGGCAGCCCTGCTTGCTATGTCCATAGCCAGATGCCTATGGGTCACAGAGTGCCCACAGGCGTGGTGGGCTAGGGCCCTGGCCCACTGGGAGGAGCCCAACTGGAGGGCGCACTTTAGGATGAACAAGGGGACCCTGCTCCGCTTAGTGGAGCTCCTCACACCCTGGCTGGAGCAGCAGCACACCACCATGCGGGACCCCATCCCCATGGTCCAGCGGGTGGCCATAGGCATCTGGACCCTCGCTACGCCAGACTCCAGCCAGTCCATGTCACAGCACTTCAGGGTGGGGCTCAGCACCATCGCCTGCATCCTCCGGGATGTGTGTGAGGTGGTGGAGGGCATGCTCCTGGACAGAACGATCCAGCTAGTGAACCAGGGGGCTGTGATGGCAGGCTTTGCAGCCGGAGGCGTCCCCAACTGCATGGGAGATGTGCACAGCACCCACATAGAGATCCTCTGCCTGGCTGCCGGGGAGGTCCTGGAGTATGTGAACAGGCACGGTTACTACTCCCTGCACCTGCAGGGGGTGGTGGATCACCAGGGCCGGTTCATCAACATCTACATGGGCAACTCCGGCCACAGTCACGATGCCAGGATCATGACCCTCTCCCCCTTCTATGCCCGGATGTTCTGGGGGGACTTCGTGGACATGGGCATGAGGTGGATCGAGGGGGTCCCGATGCCCCCCTGTATTCTGGGGGACCCAGCCTACCCCCTCACACGCTGGTTGATGAAGGTGTACCCTGTACCGAAGACCCCTGAGGTGCTATACAATACCCGCCTGTGTTCCAGCCGGACCATGGTGGAGCGTGCCTTCGGGGCCCTCAAGCAGCGCTGGAGGGGTGTAGCTGGGCACCTGGATTACACCGTCTCGACCTCGGCCCTAATGATCGGTGCCTGCTGCATGCTGCACAATATCTGCAAAACTGAGGGGGCAGTCCTGGAGTACCCCGAGCCCCACCGGCCCCCCGGTCCCGTGCCCCTGTACGTGAATGCCGAGAACCCCAGTGAGTACCGTTACGCCAAACGGATCCGGAATGCCCTGGCGAGGCATATCCCCTGGGGGGCCCAGTCGTAAGGGACTCCCCCCCAGGGGCTGCACCCATGGTTCCCTGGCCCTGGCCCTGCACAGGTGGACCCCCACCCCTGTCCCCCACAAATGGGAGCGCGAGCCATACTAGTGACTGCAGCCTTTATTTCCCCCACGTGCACACATTAACCCGGTCCCTCCACCCCTGCATTGCACGGTCCCCTACAGTGACCCCCATCATGTCACCCTCCCCCTCCCCCCCTTCCCCCCATCCCCCCTCACTTCCTTGGCCGTCCTCGTGAGCGCCTGCTGGGGCCCATGGATCTCTGCGAGCTCTCCTGCCCCCGCTGTCGTGTTCCCTTCATTGTCCTGTGCCACCTCCTGGTCTGGCAGGGGGGTGGTCAATGGGGGGAGAGGGAGGCCGGGGCCCTGGCTGCCCCCCGGTGGGGCAGCACCCTCCATAGCGCCGGGGGCACCGGGAGGTGGATGCGTGGCCCCTGAGGGCGTAGGGGCGGCTGGGGCACCTGGGCAGGGGGCGGGGCCACCGAGGGTCCCGGCATTGGGACCTGGGCAGGCAGGGTGCCCGGGGGTGCGCCTGCCATCACATAGGCGCACATCGTGCCGGCGTGCAGGAGCAGGGAGGTCCCAATGTTGTGTGACCTGTCCATTTTGGCCGTGTGCTCCCGCACCATGCCTGTGATGGCCTGCTCCAGCCTCCCGAGCGCCTCCACCTGCCTGCTGTGTTCCCGGCGCTCCGGCCTCCACTCCAGGCGCACCTCGGTTTGGAGCCTCTGGTCCCTTGCCTCGGCCCGCTCCAGGGACCGCTCGATGGCCGCCTCCATGCGGGCCATGGCCTCGATCATCCTCTCCCCCTGCTCTGCTGCATTCTGGATGATCTCCTGCACCTGTTCCTCCCTCCGCCTGCAGACCCGTGCCCGGTACTCATGCATGCACTGGACTGGGGCCACGGGCCCTGGGGACGCCGGCTGCCGGGGTTGCCCTGTCGGTACAAGAGGGTGATTCCTATCCTGCCCCTTCCCCCTGCCTGGGATTGGGAAGGGGCCCCTCGGGCCCCCAGGCATCTCTCCCGGGCCCTCCACACCCTCTGGCCCCGGCCCCTGCCATTCCCTCCGCCCGCCCGGGGACCCCCGTGGAGAGCTCCCGCCTCCTCCCTGCTGCCGCGGGCTGATGCCTGCTTCCTCCAGGATGTCCTGGTCTTGCAACTGTGCTGTCTGTTTCCCGGGGTTCCACTGTCCCTGCCTGTGGTTCCAGGCCCCCTACAGGCCCCCCCCCTGTTCGCCTCTGCAACCGGTGCTCCCCTCCATGGCTGCCTTCTCCTGTGGCTGAGTCCTGCTCTCTGTGCCTCCACCCAGCTTCCCAGGTTGCTTCTGACCTTCCTCATCCTCCACCGCTCCCTCCTGTGCCCATGACACCCCCCCACCTTTTGCTGCCTATGTGACCGCGGGCTTCTGGGGCCCCTGGTCTTCACCTCCTGGCATCCGCCTGGGTGTGTGTGTGTGAATTTGTGGACTGCCTGCACTGCTCCATGCTCTGGCTCTCCTACATCCCCTCCATGGCACCCTCGCAGGTGCTTGGAGTGCGTTTCTGCCTCCTGGGCCATTCCTGGGCTGCTCCGTGTTCTGTGTGGCCTCCTCCTGTGCCTGTGGCCTGGCCTCCCCCCCCGGTCTGGGACTTCCTGTGTTTGCTGTGGGGGTGCCCGTGCAGACAGTGCTGTTGTGGGGGTTCTGGTTGCCGTTCCCCATGTCCTGGGTGGCCCCTAGCCCGGTCCCCCCCCTTCCCTGTCACTGCCCCCTTCCCCCCCATGCCCATTGTGCCATGTGTGTTGTCTGTCCCGCTGTGTCCCCCCTTCCCTTCTTTTCCCATGTGGGTGTGTGTGCCCCCAGGCATCTATTCATGATGTGTGTTCCACTGTGCCCTCATTGTCTCTGTGCCTGCTGTGTGTGTTGCCATGGCGGCTCTTCTCCCTCCTCCCCCTCCCTTCCTGTTTCCCTTGTGTGGGCATTCCCTGAAGGCGCTTTTGGCTTTCTATGCTCTCAGTCGGCCATGTCTGCCTCCTGCCCCTCCCTGGTGACTTCTGGGTGTTTTCACCATGGCCCGGAATCAGCGTCATGTCTGTTGCACTGCCCCGGCCCGTGGTCTTCCGGCCTGATTCCCTGCCATGGTCCTGGGCCCGTCGCATCTGTTCGGGGCCTTCCTGGACCACGGACAGTGGTTGATCAGTTCACCACTGCTGGGAATCCACTGTGGTGACTCGGGACCACGTAACATCTGAAATTACCCTTAGACTAATTTGTGACACAAACCTATTTTCTGAGAGTCGTCTGAAATCTTTACTCCTTTTTCTGCTTTTTGATGACCCATAATCTCTGATGCCAAAGGCAAGGGGTGGGTCATTAGAAAGTAGAGAAATCAGCAGCTGTGTGCTACAGGGAAAAGCAAATACATATTAAGGAATAAGTGGTGTGTTTGCAAGGGGGAGGGTTTTTTGCGAAAGAGCCCCCCTCTTGTTCCTTCTTATCTAGGACACTAGTTCTTTGCTGCTGACTTCTACTATGAAGGAACAAACTAATCCACTCCATACACCTGCTTAACAATGGTATCTGACTCTATTTTCTTTACAACTCTGCTTTATGGAAGTGAAACATGGGATTGTTATCAAGGGTGTATCAAAATTGTATCTGTTTCGTCTTATGGTTCTTACAACAAATACTGGGCATCGAATCGCAGGATAGAATTTCCAATACACAAGCTTTGGCCAAAGCCAGACCAGCTGGCATTGAGTCTCGTCTGATTCGTACACATCTTAAGGTGTTTTTAGACATGCACCTCCCCACCCATCATGCATGTTTTCACCCTATGCATCCCTGAAACATGCATGATGGGTGGGTGACGGGTGGGCAATGGGTGAGGAAGTGCTTGTCTAAAAACACCCCCAAGATGGGTTGGCCATTTTATTTGCATGCCTGGAATCCACCAGCCTAGGGAAGAAGAAATACTGCCACCAGGGAAGAAGAAATACTTTAAGGACTTTTAAAAACATAACTAATTAAAACTAATATCTCAAGCTCAGCATTTGTGGAGTTGGTGACTGACTGTGCTGCACAATGTCACATTGCAACTGCTCGTGCCCACGAATTTGAAAGGAATCTTGCTGAACAATTGGAAACAAAACATCAGCACTGGAATCAAATCTCCTCCCATCCTGATTGGGACTAAGAAACTTAGGGTGTTAACTCAATGATATCATGCATGGTCACCCTGGAGCCACTCATTTGACTGCCACTCTGAAGGTGGTGCTGGGGGATGCATTCTCCCATGAGGTATTCAACACCCACTCATGGCCACTTACGGAGCACTACCAAGAAACCTGGAGTGCAATGTGCAGATCAAGTCAAAGAAGTGCACGTTAATGAGTGTCCCTGCATCCCCTGCCCATTTGAGCTGGGGTGGCCACCCATACCTGCAGACAATTCCCTCACTTGGAGGTAATGTGGGTGGGGGACACAGTCTTTGCAAGTCACAGGAACTGGCTGCAAGTTCTGGGCAGCCCAGTTCGCTGTCATTCACAGCTGCGACATGTCAGTTTCAAAGGCCAGCCTGGCGTGCTACCCCCTCCCCCATTGTCTGTGGCAGGGAGAGTGCAAGGTAGCTGCCATGGTAGCCACATGGGGAGTCACCTGTTAGAATCCCTCCCCACTCACTCCCTGAGTGTCACTCATCAGCCATGAACCCTCCCCCACCACAACCGTGGTCATTTATAAACACCGTACAGGGCACAATGGGTACATCCACGAAGTTTCTAGTCTGCGTTGCAATACCTATGAAGTTGGAATTACCATTTCCGTTTTGCTTTGACAATTTGAAAGCAAAACAAACCAGCCGTTGCCAAAATGAAATGAAACGACACCGTCTAGACATTGTTTACAAGGAACTGGCTTATAAAAGCTGGTTGTTTGCCCAGGCGCAGTGTGTGGCTGTCAGGAGTTGCATGGTGACACATGCCTTCCAAGCTTGAACAGAAATTCCCAACCTTGAAATTGCAAGCATTGATTTTCTACAGTTGAAACGGGCACTTTAATTTTAGGGTTTAAAATGAGGTTTTTTTTTCTCGTGAGAATCTTGTGAGATTTCATGCCAGGGACAGAGATCTCACTGAGATCTCGGGCCCACTATGAAATCCCACAAGTTATCTTGTAAAAAATAAATAGATCCAAGCATAAAAAAGAAATGCACATATTCACAATGGCCACTGGGGCTATTCTGAACATGTGTGGCACTTTTCCAAAATTGAAATACAGCATCGAAACTATTTTGGGAAAGGGAAGCCAGCACAAAATGGCCACACACATTCACTGAACAACTGCCCTTTTCCAAAATGGTGACAATGCTGTGGGTGCCATTTTGTCTTGGCTTGTTCTCATTTGTCAGAACGAGCCGAGAGCTGTGATTCTCATCGAACCACATGAGAACTGTGAAATCAAGTTTCAGCCATACTTAATTTAGTGCCCATGGGTAATACCTGCATTTTTGAGAATTGCACTGGGCATCTGATGAGTTACCTAGGTAAGGATCTGGCACCCAGAAACCCAAAAGGCGGTAACTTCTGGTACCAATTTTTCAATTTTCTTATTACAAATTAGTATATTAGGTTGAAAAACAAAAAAAAATCAGGATGGTAATTAAAAATAATAATTAGGGATGGGAAATAGATTTTCTGGGATCAGAAGTTGATTTTTTGGGACAGGAAGTCAATTTTCCAGGATGGAAAATCAATAAATAAGTGTCAGAAATTGATACATTGATAGAAAACTAAAATATCAGTACCAGAAGTCAACATTCTAGGACTGCAAGATGACATTCCGAGACACTGGGTACCTGAATCAGGTCATTATTGGGTACTAATAAATATCAGATGTTGTGTGGTTGATTCAGGTACCAGAAATTCATTGGTTATACCTATTCTTGTGGGTAATTGTTTCAACTCTACTTTTAAGCCACTTTAGGGGGGAAAATGCATAAACATAAAGAATATCAGCCAACTTGTTGTCAGCTCAAAAAAATAATATTTCCATCTAATTTTCATAGTGAAATTGTTTCACCAAGCTTTATTTTGTGTACAGTCGTTACAGCAAGACTGTGCCAGAGATATTCCAGACTGACATTAATCTGAATACTCAGCTGAAACGGGTAGTCAAAAGCTGGGTAAACCCATCAAACATATCATACCTGAACCAAAAGATGGCAGTTTGGGTAATAACTGATATTCATTTATGCTCTGTTGGGTACTTATTTCAGTTATTCTGGGTTAGTTTTCTCGGGTTTTTAATATTATTATTCTAATATTTTGGTATGGGGGTGGGATGGGTTTTTAGTTTTTAAGGGGTTTGGGGAATTCCGAGGGTTGTTTATTTTATATGTTTTATTTGGTTTTTTTAGTCAGTTATTATCTGCCCTGAGCCTATGGCTGTTTTTAGTTGAGCCTCCTGTCTTCATGGATTTCTCAATCTGCTCTCAGCAATCTCATGGGGATGGGGGGCAGTTTAGAAGTGCCTCCCCTCACCGGAAGTCACCTGACTGCCATTGAAAACAGCAGTGCCAGATGCTTGCGTATTCATTCTACATCTGGATTTGTCAAACCCTGATATCAAGGTTTGACAAATCTGGATGTAAAATGAATGTGCGAGCTGTCCGACACTGCTGTTTTCAATGGTGGCCAGATGACTTCCGGTGCAGAGAGATACGCCTAAACTACACACACACACACACACACCCCGTGCCCCCCGCAAGATTGCTGAGAGCGGACTGAGAATTCCATGAGGAGAGGAGGCATGTCTAAAAATATACTATGGGGGAGGGCTGATTATAAACCCAACTAACTAAAATAGGGTGGGGGACATTTTCCATTCCAGGGGTCAGTTTAAGAATTAGTAAAAGCTCCATAGAAGATGGAGGAGGGGGTGAGCTCAAGAATAGGAGGGTCCAGATCATGGATTTGTGCCATGGATTGGTTCCTTATCCTTGTGTGTGCATGCATACCCTCTTCTCTACTCCCTTACCCTGGGCTCAGTTTTTCAGTGGTTGGAGATTAAGGCTGATACTTGATGTTAGTGTTTTCAAGCTTCTTGAAGAGAAACATGTTTCTCGATTAGATCTGGGAAATGAGAACGAGCCAAGAAATGGCAGCTTCTCACTGCCTTCTCACCGAGAACTCAAAGGCCTTTATAACTGACAAGAACTGGCCCTCAGCGCATCCAGACTGGGGCTTGTCAGTTACAACAGCTATTTGCAAACTGCAAAGGCTGTATGCTCTTTGCTTCCCAAAGACTGCACTGAGGGAGAAAGCAGGGACCTGCTCTCGCCCCCAGCACAGCAGTTTGCAAAGGGTCTTGGGGGGTGTTTCCCTAGGGGATGCCCTGGCACAAGGAGTGGGGGATCCCCTGCTAGGGAAGTCCATCAGGAATAGCCCCCAAGATGCAGTCGACAGCTTGCAAAGTCCTGCTTTCTGCTCCTATCCAGGGCTTTGCAAATGAGCATGGGGGCTTTTCCAGAAGGGCTACCCTGGTAGGGGGAGTAGAGGACCCGCCACCCCCTACCTGGAAGTCCCTCAGGAAGCCAGCTTTGCAAAGGGCTACTCAGTTCTAGCCAGAGTGGCCCCTTGAAAAGCCACAAGCAGCTGCCTGGTCAATTTCATCCTGAAACTGACCAGCCAGCTGCTTGAGGGCTTTGCAAGGGGCTTTGTTGGCCATGAGAGTTGATAGTATACCCCTTGGGGTTTCAGTTCTCCAGGCCAGGGCAGCCCCTTACAAAGTCAGGCCAGCGCAATCCCCCCTGCCAAATGGATGTTGGGGGTAGGGGGAGCCAGGCTTGAAATCTCACCAAGATCTCAAAGCAGGTGTTGAGATTTCAGCAAAATCTTGAGCCAGATTCTCGTTTTTGTGATGTTTCGCATGAGAATTGTTTTAATTCTCATTCCAGTCCTATTGGAGATAGGAACTGGATCCGAGAGCCAGAGCCAGGAACTGGAAAGGGGCCACATAAAAACTTGCCACGAGCTGCATTTGACCCGTCAGCCCCACACCTGAACTTAATAAATAAATTTCAGCTACATCATTTTGGCACTATGAGATTGCCACACACAATTGCCAAAAATGATGTAACTGAAATACCGAACTCACTGAAAAATTGAAACAACTGGACCAGAATGACCAAACAAAATGGAATTCATATAAAAGCAGCAATGTGAGGACCCATATTGACTGCAGATATTATTTGGGGAAATGGAGGGCTATCTAGAAATGAGAATAATACCCACAAATAATAAATCCAACAACACATGCAAAACATGTCTGGCTACAGTGGGACCGATTCCAAGCCCCGTGTATGCTGTTGCACTATTTGTGCATGTGCTGTAGGCCCCATATGTGTGTGAGTGCTGCATGTGCTCTGCATGCCAATCTGTGGGGCTTGGGATTGGCCCCAGTATCAGTGGCGTCAATGGAGCTACACCTGTTAACAGCAGCTGAACACTCAACCCAGTGCAGCAGAACACACACATGAGATGGCTAAGATAAAAACTATATTTCTTGTATCAGAGTAATTGGAGTCACCTTGAGGGAGGGGGTCCGATGATTAGGGGCATTGATTGTATGTCCTTGCCGTGGTTGGATCATTACCTCCTATTTATTTATTTATTTATTTATTTATTTCAAAGTATTTATATCCCGCCCCTCCTGCAAAGCAGCCCGGGCTATGGGCTTGCATTCTGGCTAGGGATGGGCGAATGCGATTCGGAAGTTTGGAGTTTGGCCCGAACTTGCCCTATTCGGATGACTGAACCGAACTTCCGAACCGAACGCTCGAACTTCTGAATGGTTCTGAAAATTTTTGAAGAGTTTGGGGGTGGGAAAAACATGACTTTGGGTGGGAAAAACGTGACTGGAAGGGGGAGGCAGCTAAGGAGCAGACTTCCTGACACAAGGGGTGGACATTAGGGGTGGTTTCAGGGCCAAAAATACCGATACCGTAAAAATTTTGGTTTCTATACCAATAGCACTTTTTTGAATGTTCGGCTGAGTTTGGACGAACCGAACTCCACCGAACCGAACAGTCGAACCCGAACTCGGGTTTTGAACCGAACGACTGAACGTCCAAACATCCAAACAGCATTCTGTTCGCCCATCCCTAATTCCGGCATGCCTGCGTGACAGTGGGAGTGTGGGACCAAGTAGGATGGTCTGCTTCCGGAGACTTATGGAACCAGTTGGGTTCCAAAATGAGCTGGGGGATATGCCTGTTGAGCTCGATGGCCATTCCATCGATGACCTCATGGCCTTCTGGAATAGTTGGTTAATGGAGGATATCAATCGGGTGGCTCCCAAGCGTCCACTTCCAACGCTTCACCACTGCTGGGCTCTGTGATTCATGGAGGACCTGGGACGGTAGAAGCATGAGGAGAGGCATTTAGAGTGACAGTGGTGTCATACTCACTCCCAAGCTGGTCTGTTACAACATAAAGCATTTTTGAGAGCCTATGCTGTGGCTATTCAGGCAGCAAAGAAACAGTTCTTTGCTACCCTTACAACATCTGCACAACATTGGCTAAAACTGAACTCCTTATCTTCCCCCCTCATCCTTCCTATCCCTCTTCCCTGTCGATCCTCATCGATGGGGTCACCATCCTTCCCGTCCCCCAAGCCCATAGTTAAGGCTTCATCTTTGACTCACCCCTTTCTTTTAAACCCTACATCGATTCTGTTGCCAAATCCTGTCACTTCTCCCTCCATAACATTGCTAAGATTCGCCCTTTTCTCTCTGTCTCTTCTGCCAAAACCCTTGTTCATACCCTGGTCATTTCTCATCTCGATTACTGTAACCTCCTTCTCACTGGCCTCCCCAGCGCTCACCTTTCTCCCCTTATCTCCATCCAAAACTCTGCTGCCAGGGCCATACACCTCATCCGTCGCTTCGACCATGTGCAGCCCCTCCTCGCCTCTCTTCACTGGCTCCCCCTTCCTGAATGAATCCTGCACAAGCTCCTAGTATTCACATATAAAGCTCTTCACAACCTTGCTCCCCCATACCTCTCTGTGCTAATTTCCCTCCATACTCCAGTCCATGAACTCCGTTCCTCCTCCGTCCCCTCTCTCGCCCTCCCACTCCTCGCCTCATCCCCTTACCGGCTTTGTCCCTTCTCCCTAGCTGCCCCCCATACCTGGAACTCCCTCCCTGCCAACATCCACCTCACCCCCTCCCTTCATACCTTCAAATCCCTCCTCAATACCCAGATCTTCCACTCTGCCCTCCCCGACTTCTCGCTCCCCTCACCTAACTCCTGCTGATACCCTCCATCCAGTACAATCTGTTACCTGAGGTCTGTGTACTCATATCCTCACCACAGGGACCAACCAGCCATCATTCTTGATGTACCTAAGCCAAGCGCGTGTACCTGGGACCTCGCATCTTCATGAATGTTACGCTCCTTGTCTCTCCCTCTGTTCCCCTTCCTTCATCTCCCCCTCACCCCCATCTCTCAGATTGTAAGCCCTAGGGCAGGGACTGTGTCTATTCAATTACTTTGTAAAGCACCAGGTACATTGCTGGTGCTATATAAATGCTTGATAATAATAATAATAATAATAATAATAATAATAATAATGCACAAACTCATTCATATGAGGATTTATGACTTGGTTTTCAATAAAGCCTAAAGGTCTCAAGCAGAAGCCTACGAACTCTTGATTGCAACTTCAAGTTGGACCAGGCAGAGTGGGGAGTGTACCATAACTTGGGTAGTCTTATCCTACTCTGAGTAGCTGGGCCACAGATGTTCCCCACCCCTGGGCAGGGTGAGCAGCTGAGTGCTACGTTCAATTCAATTCATTTTTTAATTGTTATTACTGGCATTAGCTTCTGCTATAGCCACATAGCACATACAATAAAAATACAAATAAAATAAAATAAAATAAACAATACCATGGTACAAAATAATATACCATATTATTATTATTAGCATTAGCATTAGCATTAGCATTAGCATTTGTATAGCACCAGCGATGTACCTGGCACGTTACAAAAAACAAGATAGACACGGTACCTGCCCGAGAGTTTACAATCTAAAGACATGGGGAGGGGAGACAGGGAAGGGGGAACAGAGGGAGAGACAAGGGATGCGACATTCATGAGGATGCGAGAATTCAAGTACACGTTCTTGGCTTGGTTACAGTAAATTGGGAGTTTACAGATAACATATCATATAAATAATGACAAAATTAAACCCACAATAATCAACATAAAAACAACATAGGAAACATTTTTCTAATTTAGGCAGACCTGGAGGCAAAGACTGCCACTCTTTGAACTATATCCTGTCCCTATTGTTGGCATAGCCATATCGTTTTCTCCTTTTTAGAATAATATCAAACCTGACTCAAAAGTGGGACTAAGAGATCGCTCCTAAGATCTTCAAAGTAGCGACACCCCAACAAATAGTGAATTATGTCTTCTATCATTCCCATACTTCAGGGACAAATTCTATTCTTTACAGGGATACCAAGCCATCACCATTGCCAAGTTCATTTGTTGGAATCAGAGTGCTATGCTACGCATCCTCAGAAAAAAATCCGAGAACAAATTGCAGAGCAGCCTTACTCTGACTGGGGTAAGGTTGCCCAAGGCAGGTCAAATTCTGTGCCCAGGCCACACTTACCCCGCCATGTGGAGAGCACTTCTGCGGAGCTTTGAGCAGCGAGCACTTCCACCCATCACATGTGGCCACATCACGGTGGGAGTGGGATCTTGTTCGGTCCTGGGGAGGGTGGTGTCACAGAGCCGGGTACCCACTTGTGTGGCCCTCCCCACTCATGGCAGCAGCTCCAGCAGCAGCTGGTTCACCCGGCTTCCTCACAACAATCTTCCCAACTCCCCTGTGCTGACCCTGCAGTACGGCAACAGTGATTGCCTATCATAAGGCCGCATGGGGTTTGGCTGCCACAGCTCATGTCACTATACCCATAATCTCCAGGCACAGTTCTCCATCATTAAAACAGGAATAATAATGATCTACCTCACAGGGTTGTTTTGAAGGTGAATTAGATAAGAGTTGTAAAGCACTTTGAACACTAAAAGTACTATAGAAATAATAAATGTTAAGGTACACCATTCCCACATGGCATACAGTACCTAAGAGGGTGATGTGACCAGCACAATGTCAGGCCACCTTTGACTTCCTGCAGCTCCACTGGATCTATACACAGTCACAGCTGGGCAGACTGGAGGTGCCAATCTAGAAGGAGTCTAGGAAGGTCATGAAACCACAGACTTCAAGGATGGAGCTAAGTGCCTTGAACACTCAGCCACCATGCCTCATAGGGGATTATGTTTGTCTCTAAATGGGGTCACCAGGCACAATGTTGGAGAACTGCTGGCCATAAGTATCATGTCTGGTACCAAAATAGTGTTGCTATGCTTTTCTATTTGTTTGTTTTTGTTTTTGTAAATCTTCTTCTGTACTACTAGCCTGTAGGTTCATTGGGTTGACAGAGCAAAGCAACAAGGGTCAACAGAGCAAAGTAATAGTGTGAAGACCTGTGTTTGTCTACATTGGAATTTTCAAGGATGCACAGTCAAGCAATGCACATCTATAATGCAAGGCAAGTATTTGGAACATGCTTCTCTTGGGATTAGCACTTCAGCAGAGACGCACATTGAGCCAGAGTAACACATCTTTTTTTCTCTACCGAGCCGATTTGCCATGTTCTGTTGTGAGTACAAGGCTGAGATGAGCTCTTCTGGAAACGAAACACTTTCATTGTCAGCCCTGATGCTCCTCCCTTTAATTCCTCCAAATCTGCTGTAATCAGAGTGGCTTCACCCATCCGCTCTTCAGAGAGCGAGAGAGAGGGGAGAGGCATTACTTGCTTTCTGGCACTGTGTGTACTCCAGCATTGAATCAAAGTGGCACAGGGCCCCCTGGGAGAGGAATTTACTATATGTCATGTCAATCCCAGGCACATTACATTTATGGATATGATAGACTGAACACTGAAATTATCATTTGCACAAATGATCACAGAGTTCCTTCAGGCCTACAGTGTTACTTTAATAATAGTCCAATCTTTCAATTATGAAGAGAAGATCAGTCAGAGCTCTCTGGAAATCCCAACTTTTCCCCCTCCCTTTCCAAACCATGCCTACTTTTATATTTCAGATCACACTGCAAAGAACTTTTCATAAGATATCAGCACCAATAACCGACATTCTAATGAACTATTGTCTCTTCCACCAGACAATACTCAACCACCAGCTGAATAAGAAGAGTCTACTGCTGCCTCGTGCATTAGTGATGCCCATCATATTGACTGACATACTGGAGGTAGAACTGGGGACCTCCAGAACAGAACTTTGCAAACTGGAGAAAATCTGATTGGACAGAAATGGTGCAACTGGACTCAGTCTGGTTTGGGATCCCTCCCAGCCTAAAGCCTTGAACTCAGGTCAGTTGAGACTCTCCAGGTGCCAGAGGTCCCATCCCTAAAGGTCACCTTAACACCATGGCGCTTACCGGAAGTAGTGCCATGTCAGGAAATGGGTGAGGACACAGCTTAACTCATCCCTTCCCTGATGTGCACCACATTCACACGGGGTGTCTTTAGACATAGCGCTGTTCAGACATACCATCAACCCAGTGTTCACCCCAAGCACTGGAAGCAAATAACTGCCCCGTCTTGACAGTTTAATCAGTGTTTTGGGTGAACACTGTGTTGACAGTGTGTCTAAACAACACAGTAATGGTAGGGCACTGTGTTACAGAACACTGAACTGCTTTACGTCTAAAGACACCCATAGATGTCATGCTGCAATGGAAGCAGGGAATCATGTCAGGAAAGAGGTGTCCCCCTGCCCCCTACCAACATGGTCACACCCCTGAATAGCCTGACATCATGGCACTCCAGGGGGAAGGAGCCTGACTCAGATTAGGTCAGACCCAGGTGAAAAAGAGCCTGACTGCATCGAGACCATGTAAGGTCAGTCCTGGCACAGAAGGATTCAGGGTGTTTTTAGATGAGATGCTACCATGCATGGTAACCCAGGAGCCATGGAGCCCACCACCCGTCTGAAGGTGGAGCGGAGGAATGCATGCTCTCGTGAGCCACAGAGCACCCACTCATGGCCACGCATGGAGCACTGCCAGGAAATCAAGAGTGCTCTGTGTGGTGCAAGCCAAATAGCTCTGTGGCAACGGGCAGCCACAGAGCCCCTGCCCTTATGAACCCAGGGGGCCACCTACATTAGCAGAAAGGTTCCCCACTCAGAGGCACTGTGGGTGGGGGACATGGCCTTTGAAAGTCACAAGAAGTGTCCAGGAGCACTGTGGATTCTGGCTTCCCCAGCACTCATGCCGGGAACATGTCAATTGCAAAGGCCAGCCTGGCATGCTTCCCCCATCCCCATGGTCTGTGGCAGATGGGGTGCATTTTCAACTTGCCTCTGTGGCCAGGTAGCCATGCTGGGATCCACCTGTTTAAATTCCTCCCCATGCACTCCACCTGAGTGGGTGCTCCTCGGCAGTGACACTCAGCAGTCATGCCCCCCCCCCCCATTGCCTTGCTCATTTAAAAGCACCCTCAGACCACGTTCAGGCTCAGTTTTTGCATTATACAGGGCTCTAATCCAGAGAGACTCTGCTGATGAACACAATAAAAACTGGGGTTTGTAGGCAGTCTGTAACAGATCTGTCATATCTTCTATGACATTGGGGGGGGAAATGTCACCCTCTTTTTTTCATGACATCTGCTCAAATCTTATTTTGTTTCTCTCATTCCATCTCTCTAGTTTATCTAGTTCATTTTTTAGTCTAATCCTCTCCTCCAAAGTGTTTGCAACCTCTCCCTATTTTGTGTCACCTGCAAATTTGTTATTTTCTATTCCCTCCTTCAAGCCATTAATGAAAATGTTGAACAGAACTGGAATCTCACAGAACATACCCATGCGAGACTCCAGTTGCTACTACTACTCAGTTCAATACCGATCCAGATTACTCTGGATGCAGCCTTTCAGACAATTGTGAACCCACCTAATGGTAGTTCCTCTTAGCCCACATTTGTCCCTATTTCTTATGAGAATGTTATGAGGGATATGAAAAGCGTTACTGAAGTCAACATACGTTGTGTCTACTGCATTTCCCCTTATCTGATAAGACAGTTACCTGGTAAGGAAGGAAACTAGATTGGTCTGGCATGATATGTTCTTAAATTTGAATATAGCAAATCTGGTGAATTAAAAATTTGGCCCTTTTTACATGAGACGCACCCATGCATGAACACCCAGAAATCTAGGTGTTCATGCATGGGTGAGTGTCGTGTAAAGGCCATGGCAGATTGGTATGTGTGTGCGCATGCATGCTCCCAATGAACACACACACACACCCACCTCCACCCATATGTGATAACTTCTAATCCAACAATGGGGAACCTCAGGCCCAGGGGCCAAATGCAGCCCGCAACAAGTGTTTATGTGGCCCCTTTCCACTTCCTGGATCCAGTTCTTACCTCCAGTCCCTGGAAATCTGAGCTTAAGGGAAGGGAGCAGGGATGACGTCATGCACACAAGGATAGGGGAGAGTTCCATGGCACAGATCCATGATTTGGGCTCTCCTTTCCTTGAGTGCATCCCTTAAGCACCCCCACCCCAACTTCTGTGTGGCCCTCAGAGCTTGTGCAAGCTTTTAATGTGGCCCCCAGGAGGGAAAGGTTTCCCCACCCCTGTTCTAGGCAGTGGGCTGCACAATGGTCCCTAAAGGTTGCATGGAACACAATGCTTGGTGTGGTAAGGAAGGGGCCTCAGGAAACCATGCAAACCCTGGAGGAGGTGTTAGAGAGGAAATGTTTCCATCTTTCCATAGTGCTAACTTAAACCCTTTTCTCCATTATCACTTCATTCCCACACAGACTAATACCTATTGAACTCAAGGGATAGAGACCTTTAGTTGGTGTAGAATTGATCTGGCTGCATTGACTTCAGTGCACTGATCATGCATTTCACCAGATGAAAATCCAAATCACAGTATGAGTAATGTTATAAACATTTGGCATCTTTCCAAGCAAACGTGACAGGCAGACAGTACATGCAAGAGGGCACTCCTGGACAATCTTCAAAGCTGTGAAGGGGCATAATGGAGGAGGAGGCCTTTTGGCTATGTGAGGCTCAAGCCATTTAAGGTTTTATAGGTCAAAGTCAGCACCTTGAATTTTGCCCAGAAATCTACTGGAGGCCATTGCAGACTCTGTAGCATAGGGGAAGCAGGTCCTTGCTTCTTTTTTGGGAGAAGGATGGAATGGGAGGGGGAGAATGTGTGAGCAGGCTGTGTATGTGTGACGAGGTTGTGGGTGAGGGTGGGTGTCCGAGGGGTGTGGGTGTGGGTGAGGGGGGGCTGAATGAGGGAGGGGGGTTGAGTGTGTGTGTATGTTCAGGGGAGGAAGATGTATGAGGGGGTTGAGTATTTTTTTATTATTATTATTCGTTTTAAATTTATATCCCACCCCTCCTGCCCTCAGGGCAGCCCGGGGCGGTGAACAGCATTCAATAAAAACAATACAAAAATTTTAAAACAATTTAAAAATACAATATGTGGGGGGAAACCCACCCCCCACCCCTCACCAAAAACCTGAAGGAACAGCCAGGTCTTACATACACGCTGAAACAGCAGGAGAGTGGGAGCCAACCGAGCCTCCTCCGGGAACGAATTCCACTGCACAGCGGCGACCACTGAAAAAGATCTAACATCAGTGGCCACCCGCCTTGCCCGGGGAACCTCCAAAAAGGCTCCCACGGATGATCTCAAGGGTCGCATGGGCACATGGGGAGAGAGGCGGTCCCACAGATAAGGAGGGCCCAGGCCGTGAAGGGCTTTAAAGGTTTAAACCAGCACCTTGAACCTGGCCCGGTACTTTATAGGCAGCCAGTGCAGAGCCCGGAGCACTGCTGTCATGTGCTCCCTGCGACCCGCCCCCCGTAAGGAGACGGGCCGCAGCATTCTGTGCATGTTGTGTATTTGTGAGGCGGCTGTAGGTGTAGGTGTCTGAGGAGGTTATGTGTGTGTTTGGGTGGGGACTATGTAGGAAGGGTTGGCTGTGTGTAGGTTGATGAAGTAAATTGTGACCCCCCTGCTTCTTCATCCCCACTCCCACCAATTTTTTTAAGCACTAGAGATCATGGAAGTGACTGCTCAATAACAAACTAAGCCTTAAGCCTCCTATGGACTTCAATCCCACTTTAAGACAGCGCTTTCCTATTGGTCTTCTCCACAGGGGTGAGTCTTTCCTGGTTCAGTTCTTCTCCAAGACTGTTAAAACAGCTACAGAAATTACCAATGAGTTCCCTGAGGTCTCCTACTGAAAACTCTGCTGCTCGTCTCTCGCCAGCTCTGGCAGCAAACAGGTGCCAATGTATTTGTTTTTAATTAGGGCTGAAATAAGATTTCACCCAAACAGGAAATTTAATCAAAATCCCGGTTCCTGTTACCATCTCAATTGAATTGAGAACCTCTCTGTACTCAATAATATTTCAACTGACATTTCATTTCTCAATTTACAGACTTTCTGTTTACTGGGAACCCATTTACTGCTTTTCTGTTTACCGCTATGCAACCCATTTAAATTCCCGAGAGTTAATACTGGCGCAATACGGCATTTCTTGCACTCCATTTTTTTCCCTTGTACTTCCTTGTTACTCATTGATTGATATGCAGATTATTTTACTATTCTGCAATCCAGTTGCAAATTGGTCAAAGCAAAGGGACAATATAGAACAAATATTCTAATTGGAGGCACTAGAGTAGAGGTTAAAGGGTGCTGGTGGAAGGAAAATGTGGGCTACTAGCACAGTGATTGACTCAGAAATGGGGAAACAACAAACCTGGAAGTAAAATGCTACCATCAGCAATTCAGTAAGCGGTAAATGAGCAGTACTCAGTAAGTGGAACGTTGGTAAATCGGGATGGTATTTCGCAGTACTGGAAGAATCAAGAAATCGCATCAGTATAGGGAAACAGTCGGAAAATCAATCCCAATTCCCAATATGGTGAAATTTCTCACGAGCAGCAATTTAGCTGCTTGTTTCAGCCCTATTTTTAAAATTATTCCCTCTGTTGCATCCATTCTGTTTTCTTGCTTATGATCACATGGATCCCAGCACTCAAATGCCAATTTGTCATTTCTGCCATTTGACATGTCGCGGTAATCTATGTGCCACGCATCGATATTTACTAATGGAGCTTCTTGTATGCAGAGGCTGTTTTGCAATAAAAAGATAATGAAGAAAACTCCTTGACCCTGGACAAGAAGAAACCATGGCTATTGATAAGACTGCATGCAGCCAGAGGAGAAAACAAATGGTGGTGGTGGAGTTGGGGGTGAATTACAAATGGGAGGGGTGGGGTAAGGGAGGGGTGGAGAGGTAAAAAGAAGAGGGCTTTGGGGAAGACAAACACACACACAGAGATGATGTGATGGGGAGGGTCTGAGTAACTTACAAAGAGAGAGATTGGGAGTACAGATGAGAGAGAGGTCAGTGAGAGAGAACAGAATGGAGCCAAGGAATACAAAAACATAGCACTGTACAGTGAAAATCCCCCCATGTGCACACATGCACACACAAGTTGAGTGCTGTTTATGCACAGTTTGCACACACATTATATTCCCCATAAAGGGGATGAGTGCAGGATGCGTGCTCCACGCAGGGCTTAGAACCATCCCCAAAGTCTAGATCCTCATCTGGTATAAACCAAAATCAGTGAGGCCAGGTCGATCTACTCTACACTAGTTGTGAGACTGTATCTGTAACAGAAGGGACAATTATACCCTGAGAAGAATTTTGTGCCATCTGAGTGACTGAATAACATCTTTCTTGGGGAACCGATCACAGTAACACATTATAATTCATTAATATTGATAAGCAAGGGGCTGGGGACCTTACCCCTGTTGAGTGCAGGTCTTCAATTTGTGCTCCGCTTGTTCCTGGACCCATGGATAAGCTGCCGCCTATCCCCGCTCCTTTTGTGCCAGGACCACATCTCAGGCAAGGCATCAGGCAGTAGTACCCCCTCTCAGGTATCAGGATGAGGCCCCTGGGTATGGCATGGGGAGGCGCTCCAGTGGGTGATGCCCAACCACATGCTCCTGGGCCATCTGATGAGGGGGCAGACAAGGGGTTAGTGCCCCTGGAAGGGGCAGTGCTGGCCCCAAGGCCAGCTCCTCTCCCCTGGAAGCATCCCCCCATAAAAAGGTGGGATATAGGGGGATACCTTGTTCTCCCCCCAGGAACGAAGCGCTCCCAGCGCACAGACTGAGGGAAGAGGGGTAGGAGCCATGCGTCCAGGAAGATCTGGAGGTCTGAGGCACTAGAACGTGGACTCCAGGCCATAGACCAGAGCTACCAACTCCCACCACCACTGCCTGATGCAAAATCTCAAGCCACAGATTATGCAGGTATAGGGGAACCAGGGACGTGTGACAGGTACCGCCCACCCCCTTACTGGGAACCCAGCACAGGGGTGACAGGGGCATCAGTCATGACCCCCAGGGATTGGTTTGGTCCCAGGCAGCACCCCCTGGCTGGCTGCAGGACCGGGGCCAGAGGCTCGGGAATCAACACACCACCAACAAACACAGGGATTCCCCCCCCCCCAGTTGTGGTGGAACAGGGCATCGGTGCTGACTACAGGTCTGTTTTCCCCCCTCCCCAGGGGTGCTGCACTGAATATGGGCCCCCTGGGGCATTGGGGTATGCCCCCATCCACAACTGGAGGGTAGGGCCCCTGCAGAGCCCGCACCCTCCAGGTATGGACACAGCCACAGGCCCAACTAGGGTACGCAGGTGTTGGAGAGCGGCCCCCGATAGGGGACCATTTGCTCCATCCCACAAGGGAACAGATTATGGAGGGCAAGTACATAGATATATTTGCCCTCCTATTCATGGACCCTATACCTGACCCAAATGACAGGGAAGATAAAAAGGACAAGAAGCACTTCTGCTACCCTAAAGCAGACCGAAATTGGGCCAATTTGACTATAGCCTATTCCATCTACCAAGGGTTCATTGTACAGGTGTACCCTAACAGGGCATATGCCCTGATGAAGTATGCTGACATAGTCTGGTGTGTGTATGGTTCAGGCCTCTCAAGGCCTTGGCTCTGATATGATGAGGTGTTTTGGCACAGGGCAACCTATACACCAGTGTTGAGATGAGATGTGCATGCCCATGACCTATGGATGGATTGCATAAACGACTTAGCCAATGTCCCCAGAGTTGACAGTGGCCACGTGCTGACAAAGGTTTGGGGTGGAGGTCACCCCTGCGAATGATTCCTTTTGGAGTGAGGGCCACAAGGCACAGAGTCCAGGGGGTGCCTAATGCTGGGAATTCTCCTGCACGGAGAAAAGTGGGCACAATGGATGTAGATTTTGCCATGCCTGTGCCATTTGTGAGGGGGTATTATGCCACGACAGCCTGTAACAAGGGGCAGAAGCCGTGGGCAAAAGAGAAAAACCAACCGGGGGCCCTAAGGTAAGGGCAACCAAGGGGGAATGAAGGATGGTGGCTTAGGAAAGGGCCCCATCCCCAGTCAAGGTTGAGAGGTTGAAAAGGGCAGTAAAAGGACACACAAATAAGGAGGAAGTGGCCTGCATAGTGAATGGCTTCTGGGAACGTTTTAAGATACCTGTGGTGGGTGTCCAGAAAACTAAGATTGCCCCAAACCTTACATTTGTGACAGGGATGGAATCCTAAGTTTCCTAAGTTGGGCGAAGATATGCTGGAGAGTTTTACAAATTAACATAGTCTGGTCCATCATTTTTGATGCTCAGCATGGGTTCCCTGTACTTGGAATAGGTTGGGGCCCCTGGCCACTCATACGGTCGGTATAGCGCCGCTTTTGACCAGAGACCAAAGGAGAGCAGAGTGCCGAGTGCCGCTGGTCGCTCAGGGAAGCTGCCATTATCTCTTCCTGTGTTGCCTCAGGCATTAAGGGGAAAAACCGATTGCTCAGTGGAAAGTCTGTTAAGGGTAGCAAATGTTCCACAGGGCCCGCCGAATGTGGGGTAATTGTTGTAGCAAATTGATCCATTCTCTGCTGTTTGGGGGTGGGGGAGTCTCGCTGTCTTCTCCTTGGGGTCATCTCTGGTGTTTAATTTTCCCCATCATCACCCAAGGCCCCTCAGTTGGTATACCGTAAGAGAGTAGCACTGATGCCTGACTGGCATCTAAGGCCGCGCGCACAAGGGCGCACCCTTGAACGCGAAGCCCTTAGGTGCACCGCCCCGGTGCTGCTGGAGGCAGGTAGGGTTTTTTAAGTGCCAGGTGTGCTGTGCCAGAGACACAGTAACCCCGCCCCTCTCCAAACTTCATGCGCTGGTGCTATAAACACTGTTCTCCACTATCCTGCCACAAGGCGGTCCAGAGAGTCCTCCCCAACCACTCCACAGTGCTTCTGGAGGCAGGTAGGGTTTTTAAAGCGCCGGGTGTGCTGTGCCAGAGTCAGTAACCCCTCCTCTCTCCAAACCTTGCCACTGGGGCTATAAACACTGTCCTCCACTATCCTGCCACAAGGTGGTCCAGAGGGTGCTCCCCAACCACTCCACCGGATGGAATCCATGGTACAGGACAAACTGGATAAAGAAGTTCAGGAAGGTAGAGTAGCTGGTCCGTTCATGGACCTGCCATTCATTCACCTGGTCTCCCCATTGGTGGTGGTGCCAAAGAAGGCCCCTGGGGAATTCCATTTAATCCACCACCTGTCCCATCCCCAGGGAGGGTCGGTGAATGATGCCATCCACAGGGAGTTCACATAAGTCTACTACATTTCATTCGATGCTGTGGTGCCATTGGTTCAATGTGCTGGCCAGGTAGCAATTCTTGCCAAGTGTGACATCAAATCTGCTTTTGACTGCTGCTGGTTCATCCCAAAAGTTTTCACCTCCTTGGATTGCACTTCCAGGGCCAGTATTATTTCGACGGAGCAATGCCTATGGGCTGCTCAATCTTGTGCTCTGCTTTTGAGCACTTCAGTTCCATGGTTGAATGGGTGGTCCAGTAGCAGCCGAAAGGAGGGGAAGTTATGAAATATCCTAATGATTTCCTCTTCATGGGCAGAGTGGGACCACAGGAGTGTGTGGGACTAATGGAGACCTTCCAAAGGGTGGCAGATGATTTAGGGATACCTTTTGCACCATAAAAAATAGAAGGGCCTGCCACTGCTCTCAGTTTTGAGTTCGACATGATCAGGGCTGTCGCTCATCTCCCTAGCAATAAGCTGGCCACTTTGTGGGCCAAGATAGCTAAGTGCTTGGTTGCAGTGAAGGTCACAGTCGGGGAGCTACAATCCCTCATAGGGAGCCTTAACTTTGCCTGCAGGGTGATGGCATCTGGACGTGTTTCCCTGTCCCGCTTGTAAGCCAGGCTAGGGGAAAGCCCCCCCCCCATACCATCACATAAGGGTCACTCAGGAGATGAAAAATGACCTACAGACCTGGGCGGAGTCTCTTGAGGGTTTCAATGGGGTCAGCTTTTGGTGGGAGAAACTCCTGCTGAAAGCTGAGCTACAGGTCCACTCAGACTCAGTGGGAGGTTCTGGATTTGGGGTGTATTTTTAGGACAGGTGGTGTGCTTCCCCATGGCCACCAAAGTGGGTGGAGCAAGGAGTCACCTAATGTTCCTGGAGCTTTTTCCAATTGTGCTGGTCACACACCTCTGGGCAGCTGAATTCACAAACCACTCTGCCCTTTTCTGGTGTGATAACATGTCACATGATCCACATGATCAATTCCCTGTCTTCACAATCACCCCGAGTCATGAAGTTGGTTAGGGCATTTGTCTTGGCCTGCTTAAGACATAACATTTTTTTTGTCACCAAGCATGTGCCTGGCAAAAGTAACTGAGTAGCCAATGTCCTCTCTCACTTCCAGATGGAGCATTTCCACTCCTTGACACCTGGAGTCAGACTGACCCTGGAACCACTGCCATCAGCAGTGTGGAGCCTTGGATCCTGGAGCTGTTGAACATCAATAAGGATCCTTGGCAGCGAGAACCCAGGGAGCGTATAAGGGCTTTCAGGGAATTCTAGGAATGTTGAGCCCAATGTGGCTGGTAGGGGTATTCATTTTATTTTGTTACTCTGAGAAAAAACTCAAACATTTTGATTTACATTTTTGTTATTCTAATAAAGAAAATGACAAATAATAATAATGAAAACAAACACAAATTTCTGTTTTTGAAATAATAGGGAAAGACTGAAAAATGTATTTCTGGCTATAGCTTTTTTGTTTCTTATTCAATTTTTATGAAACATGGGGAGATTGTACCCACAATATAGGGAAATAAGTGTACCATATTTCAAAATGATTGGATACAGTGGAAAGATTTTAGAAGCAAGTGAATGTTGTAATTTTAAGAAAAGCTCCATACACATTCATGGCTACACTGTTTTTTTGTTTTTTTTAAATCTTGCATCCAATTTGCATGAAACCTGGAAATATTATGTCACTCCACTAGTGTACCAATCCAGCCAAATTTCAGAAAGAGTGGATAAAGTATCCTGATGTTATTTATTTATTTATTTATTTATTTATATTAAAACTTCTATGCTGCCCCCTCCTGCCTCAGGCAACTCGAGGCGACTAACAACATTTTAAAAACATATTCAAAAAACACAATAATAAAACTACAATATTTCAGATTGTAAGCCCTAGGGGCAGGGACCGTGTCTATTTTATTACTTTGTAAAGTGCCAGGTACACTGCTGGCGCTATATAAATGTTTGTTAATAATAATAATAATAACACCTCATCTCCTTCTTTAGGGAGCTATTATAAGCTATTAACCTGAATAATAGCTTATAACCTATAAGGATAGGTTATAATCTATTAACCTGAAAATGCATGTCTGGCTGTAACATTCTTTTGTTCCATCCTGTCTACAAGTAATTTGGCAGAAATTTATCACACACCTTCCCTGTCATCTCTGCCAAACTACAGGGCAATTTGATAAAGGGACCCAATTTTATAAGCAATTGAGTTGTCCCCTTGAAGACCATTATTCAGATAAATAGCAGCACATGCAGTGTCAGTCAGAAGCAGGCACCTGGCATGGCAGGGGGAGGGAGGCTGTAGGAGGGAGGCTGGGGAGCAACCCAACAGACACGTTCATTGATGGGGTCTGCCCTCCCCTGGTTTCTCAAGTCTGGGAGTGCTCCTTGACCCACAGCTCCACCTGGATGCCCAGGTGGCAGCTGTGGCAAATGGAGCATTTCACCAGTTACATCTGGTACGCCGGTATAGGTCGTATGTCTCGAACTCAGATCTGGCCACAGTCATCCATGCTTTTATTACCTCAAGACTAGATTAATGCAAAACGCTTTACCTGGGGCTACCCTTGGTACTGGTTTGGAAGCTGCAACTGGTGCAGAATGTGGCGGCCCATCTCTTGATGGGGATGGGCAGATGCAAGCATATTACACCAGTGCTTCTCTCTCTACACTGGCCGTCGCTAGGTTTCCAGGCCAAATTCAAGGTTTTGGTGTTGACCATTAACCCCTAAATGGCTTGGGCCCCATCTATCTGCAGGATCGCTTCACTCTCCAGGTCCTGGAGCAACCCCTGCGGTCAGCAGGAGGTGCCCTCCTCAGGATCCCCCAGGTTTCCCAGGATCCCACTATGATCAGGGCATTCTCCATGGCTGTGCCGTGGCTATGGAACTTCCTCTCGTCAGAGATCCGCTTGGCTGTCGGCCTTCCCTCTTTCCGCAGACAATGTAAGACCTGACTGTTCAGCCAGGTCTTTCCCGAGGGAGATGGGGTGGGTGGGTTGGGTTAGGGTGGGGGGGGGACACAGAGTTTTATATTGTTTTTTTAATTGTAATTATTATTGTTTGTTTTAATGTTTTAAAAAGTTTTTTTAAATGTTGTGAGCTGCCTTGAGATGCCTGAGGAAGGAGGGGGCATCATATAAATGTTAATATAAATAAATAAAATAAATAAATAAATTCACTGGCCAATTACTGCATGCTTCCAGCTTTACAGGACCAATCAGTGGTGGCTTCGAGGTGGGTATAGGGGGCAGCCCTGAGGCAGGCATAGAAGGGACGTAACTGGGACTTTAGGGATAGCATCCCAGAAATCAGGAGACATAGTTTACACATACAAGCTGGACAATTATCATCACAATCACATCCTGCAGCACTGTGACAGAGGACATAAGAGAATCTCTATTGGCTCTTTCCTAAACAGATGCTTCTGATTTCCAAGTAAAAAGTGGGGGAGAGATTTTATGTTTGTTACAACACAGAATTAGGATATATGGTTCGCATTTCTGCTGACTAATTGACATCACATGCTGATCTTGTACCACACTGACATGTAAGAGAATCCCTGGCATTGGCTCATTGTCTACATATACTGTGCAGGAATATAAAATTGGAACCCTTTATTACATCTTTCTGATATTTTGAAGAGTTGATCCTGGAAGTGTGAAATACAGCCCTGCCAAATTTCATATACACTGGTTGGACTACAGAGATCTTACAGTCAGACATACATTTATAAGTGAATTGCTTATACCACCAGGACATTTGCCCAATTCTTCTGAAAGTTGCAATAGACAGTAAAAATGGGGAGGGGTATAAACTTGATAAGTTTAATTTACAGTATATGTAAGGCAAAGAAGTTACAGTCAGGAATGTATATGCAGATTTTTGCAAAATAGCATAATTCAACTTCTTATAAAATCGAATTTCCTTATCTAATATTTCTTGAATTTGCTACACTTAGTGCCTTCCATTGGAGGTACAATCCCTCTGTGTCTCATCCAAATATAATGAAAAACCAAAATGTTACAGCTGAAAATGTGTTTCCCATTGAATCCAATGGAAACTGAAAACAAAAGCTAAAACAGACAATTTTTTGATATTAAAAAAAAACCAAATGAAATATTTACATAAAAAAAACAAAAAACTGGTGCACACCTCTAGTGGGTTGGGTGTGGGTAGGGACCATTGAGAACAAGTAGGGACCATTGAGAGCAAGCCTTCTTCCCTAGGTTTTATGAGTGTCCTGGATAGTCCCCCCCACCACACACACACTTGATAGAGGATTTTTTTGCCATGCAAATGTTAGAAGCCATGTGGTTACCCTTTACAGGGCCGGCTCTCCTGAACTCTACCCAGTCCAGACCATGGAGGAATATCACAGGGCCCGTCCTCCATTACTGGGGGTCTTTTTTAGGCACATAGGTTGTTTCCCCCCACTAGATACCAATTTACGGTGGTGCTACAGAGCACTTTGAGTCATCTCAGCCTCCCCCCCGCCCCCGTCTGATTACAGCTCCCATTCCTTCTGCGTAGGGGTGGCTTCCTTTGCCATGTTGGTCAGTCTCCCAGAACATGCCATAAGGGTGGTTGGGCAATGGCACTCACGGGCATACCAAACTTATGTCCATGAGCCATTGCACTAACTTTGTGTATTCTATCTGTGCATCCAGGTTCTGCAAGGTTTCCCTGCATAAGTCCAATCTGGATTATCACCCACAGTTTAGTGTGTTGGACAAGGAAGGAAGTGGGCCAAACCTGCTGGGGAACCCAGATGGGCCTGGCCGCTTGAGTGGAGGTTCACTGGATGGGACGTAGCAGGATGTATTGGCATCAGTTGATCCCCACCCTCAGGGCAGCGGCAGCTGGAAGAACACCATACCACATGGTAACCCACCTGCGGGAGAATGATATACCAAAGATAAAGGGGGTATGTTTAGAGGTTGACATCAAAGCTGACCTCCTAGAGGTAGAGAAGCTTTTCCCCAGTGCTACCACCATCTGGACTGACTAGTGGTGCAGATTTATTTATTTATTTTAAGCATTTTAAACCCACCCATCCTGCCACAGGCAGCTCTGGGCAACATACAATACTAAACATTAATTATATTAAAAACAACTTTAAAATATACAGCAAAAGGGAGGAATAAAACATATCTCTGACCACCCCCCACCCTACCCCAATCCCCCCACCCTACCCATCCTCCTCCTCAAAATCTAGGCGGAACAGCCATGTCTTGTAACAGCATTGAAATGAGAGGAGGACCGGGTCAAACGGACTTACACTGGCAGAGAGTTCCACAGTCATGGAGCAGCCACCGAGAAGGCCCTCCCCGTTGTGGCCCCCCGGCAGACTCAGGTGACCTCAAGGAAAGCACACACACCCCTCCCCTGATGACTGCAGGGATCGATCAAGGACTTGGGGGGTGGGGTGCTTCCACAAATAGGTCAGGCTGAGGTCATTTAGGGCTTTATAGGCAAGCACGAACACCTTGAATTTGGCATTGAAGGCAACAGGCAGCCAGTGCAGAGACTGAAGAACCAGTGTAATATGTTCGCAGCGTCCCAGTCCCACCAGGAGATGGGCTGTCCCATTCTTCACCAGCCTCAGTCTCCGAACTGTCACCAGGGGTAGCCCCACTTAGAACGCGTTACAGTAGTCAAGCCTAGAGGTCATGAAAGCATGGATGACAGTGGCCAGGTCAGAGTCTGAAACATGCAGCTGAAGTCAATGCACCAGATGTAATTGACGGAAGGCACTTCTTGCCATAGACTCCACCTGAGCATCCAAGCAGAGCTGCAAGTCAAGGAGCACCCTCAGACTCCACATCTTGGGAACCAGTGGAGGGCAGACCCCATCAATGATAGGGGCCATCACCCCCACCGCCTTACCCACCAGCATCACCTCTGTCTTGTTGGGATTCAGCTTCAGTCAGTTCACCCTCATCCAATCCCCCACAGCTGCCAGGCACCCGGTAAGCACCAAGACTGCCAGACTTGGGTCGAATGAAAAAAGAGAGGTAGAGCTGGGTGTCATCAGCATATTGATGACACTGCACGCCAAACCTCCTGACCACCTTGCTGAGAGGTTGCATGTACATGTTGAACAGGAGAGGGGACAAAACAACCCTGTGGGACTCCACACGAGAAGTCTCGATATGATGGAAAATAATGGTCTCCAGTCATAGAGCGAAGGGAAGATGTTGTTTGGAGCTGGCACTGGAGGACACACCTGGGCCAAGTCCTGTGCATTATATGATAAACCGTTAGTGGTTTTTGAGAGTACTGGATCCAAATTCCTTATAGGCAATTAACCCACTGAGCCTAATATACTTTGAATAAAGAGTGAGGCCATTAAAACCCAACATGAAGTCTTTGTCTCATTCTGGATGCGCTAACAAAAACGTAATGTGACTAATTCCTCCACTTCGAATATTTTTGGCAAACCTGAACAAGAGGCAATATTTGGGACCAATCTATTGTGCATGCATGTACCATACAAGGTGGCGTGCACATACCTAGCATGCATCAAGTGTGCAACATGCAAGCACTGTGCACACACCAATGACAATGTATGTATTTCATGTACACAGTGCAGACATGGTGCATGCACATTCTGTGCTTCGTGTGTGCATAAACTTTGATTCCTGCCTCATTTCCAGATTCAAATATTTGTCTTAGTTATTTTGATATTGGTATTGTGGTTGCTTCATTACTTTAGTTACAGCAGTTAGTGCACTTCATGTCGGTACCACTGAACATCAGTACGGTGCACGACAATGCTATTTGAAGAAACTAGGAAACCTAATTGAGAGGTAGGCACCTATTGAGGTAGGAAACTAGCAAACCCAATTGTGAGAGTGTTTCCAAGTTCCAACTTCCAACTTGCCATCCAGTGCTGTTCCAAACCTGGAGGGGGTTAATGAACCCTTTGTAATTTTAATCCCAGATTAAGGTTTTATTTTGGAAAAATCAGTCATAATTGCAATCTTTGTAAATAGTTTTCACCCTCAAAAAAGGGGAATTTTAAAATCTTTTATTAATAAAACAGTT
>QEPC01007299.1:1318-31244 GCA_003113815.1 Sphenodon punctatus
CATGTAAAAATCCACCTTCTTATTACTTTTTAAATGCCATGCTGTAGATGACTCCCTTCAAGATCCAATTTGCCTAAAAATTTGCCTCTCATCTGTTGGTGCGAGAATGCAAGCTTTCAGGTTATGTGGGGCCCTTTCACAGGCATGTAAAAAGTCAGTACTGTACACGCCTGAGGAAGGGCTTTGTGTGGCCCAAAAGCTTGCATATTTTCATAATCAAAGTTGGTCCAATAAAAGATATCATCTGAACTACTTTGTCTCAATCTCTTTCATTTGGGACCAACATGGAAACCACATATTCTCTCGATGTTTATAAAGAGGCAGAATTTAAGGATTGCTTTGGGATACCTTGTTCATCTACATTTTTAGATATAATGTTGTGTCAATGTGTATTTTTGTTGCACATAACCCATATCTATGTCAGCCTGTGTTCATGTTGCCTATTTGATACAGAAAACGTCATTAGGTTGAATAAAGGTATGTTGTTGACAAATATGCCTATCCTTTTATCATCCTTTGTCTTTTTTTTCTTTTGTAGCAGAAACAAATAATTATGGCAACAGACTCTATGGAAATTGATGATGCTTTATACAGGTAAGAATCCTATAAAACACTTTTATCCATGGTAAATGTGCTTTTAAAAATAATACTGGATATAGGTATAGTTCACTACAATTAGGGCTTGAAAAGTTTGATCACAAGACCACTAGCTTAGATGAAATGACCAACTCTGCCATGTCACATTCCTTTAAAGTGAATGGGACAGTTTTTTAACTGCATTTTTAGCTGTAATATTGTGAATCTTTCTGTTAGTCGAAAATTATACAGGATGATCTAGATGGCCTCATGGATTGGAATGTTAGGAATGGGATGAAGTTTAATAGTGTAAAGTGCAAGGTTATGCATTTGGGGGTTAATAATAAGAATCTTAGTTACCAGCTAGGAACTCATTAGCTGGAAATAACAGAGGAGGAAAGGGACTTGGCGGTTATAATTGATCATAAAATGACTGAGTCGTCAATGTGATGCAGTTGTAAAAAAAGCAAATGCTATCCTGCGATGTATTAGGCGTGGCATTGCCAACAGGGATATAGGGAGGTATTGCCTCTGCATAGGGCTCTGGTAAGACCGCATCTGGAGTACTGTGTTCAATTCTGGTCACCTATGTTTAGGAAGGATGAACTTAAGCTGAAACAAGTGCAATGTATAGCTACCAGGATGATTAGAGGGATGGAGGACTTACCCTATGAGATGAAGCTGAAGGAGCTTGGCTTATTTAGTCTACCAAAAAGAATGCTGAGAATATTAAATGTTTATTTAGGAGCCATGGTGGGATATTAAATGTTTAAATTTAATATTCTGTCCCTCCTGCCTAGGCAGCCTGGGGCAGTGTAAAATATAAAATTTAAAATATAAAAACAATTAAAACAAAATTTCATACAGGTCATAACAACCCCCCTAACCCAACTCTCCCACTACCCATCTCCCCCACCAAAAGCCGGCGGAACAACTAGGTTTTACATTGACACCTGAAGGAAGGGAGATATGATTACATTGTATAAATATATCAGGGGAGTTAACCCAATAGAAGGCAAAGATTTGTTCAAACTAAAAGAGTGTGGGTACAAGAACTAATTGATACAAGCTGGTTATCAATAAGTTTAAGATGGAAATTAGAAGAAGGTTTTTAACAATTAGAGCAGTGAATAATTGGAATAAGCTTCCAGGGGCAGTTGTGGGAGCAAAGAATCTGAATAGCTTCAAAATGGAGTTGGATAAATTTATGGCCTATATCTTGTAAGGAGTTTTTATTATTTGATGTTGCCGGACAAGGTGTTAGTTTTCCCCCTTTTCTTCCAGTAGCATCAAAGTAGTCTGCAGCTGGATGTGGGACTGTCGGGGCATTCTGAAGCCTGGGTACTATATTGTATATCAGGTGCCTTGCACGCATGCTCAGGGTCTAACTGATTTGGGGTCAGGAAGGAATTTTCTGTCTGGGCAGATTGGCAGTTGACTCTGAGGGTTTTTCGCCTTCCTCTGTAGCGTGGGTGTAGCTCACCTTTTGGGACATCTAGGCCCTCTTTTTCTAAAATTTCCTGTTATTTCAGGCATTGATGTGCTCTGGTTGGTCCTGGTCTCTGCTTGTAGCTATTGGTGGGCTTTCTCTGTGCAGATGGCTGGGACATGGCAGGTTCTGCAGTGGTGTGGGAGTCTGGACTGGGTGGCCCTTGAGGTCCCTTCCAGCCTTGTGACTCTGAGGCAAAGATGACCCCAAGGTTGCACTGTGGAATGCCGCCACCACCATGCTGTCAAGCTGCAGCTGAAATGTGTCCCAACAGGAGGAGTGGGCACCCTGGTTGAGATGAATAATGGGGAAGTGAACAGGCCACTCTCCTGGGGTGCTGTCATCCTTGGAAGAGCTTGGACCTTCTGTCCTTTTCTGCCTCATCTCAACCCTGACGGCAGTCAAGGAATATGTGAGGAAGTACAAGGAATGCATTGAGCAGGTCGCCATGCTGAAGCTTAGAACTCAGCAAGTGGAGGAAACCAATGACTTGGAAGCTGGGGAAGTGGTGATGACAGAAGGAGAGAGGATTACACTGTGAGAAATGCGGGCCCTCAGTGACGCAAGGCACAAGCTAGGAAAGAACAAGATTTTCACCGCCTATGGTGTCATTGATTCCCTCATGAATGAGAGAGGTTTCAAAGTGCGCATCAGTGACTACATGAAGCTTGTGAGACAGGAGGAATTAAAGTTTGTCAAACCAAGCATTGAAAGTGCAAACACTAGTGCTGTAAACCATTTGTGACAACAGTGGGTTGGGAGGAATGATATGCACAGGCGAAATATACAAGTTGACTATGTATGTGAGGTATTCCCACCACCCCCTTGCCATGGCTCCTAAATAAAACCACATCACTATTAAGCGAGTAGCATCCCTGGTTGTACATGATGGGTCTGGGCAGAGCTAGTGGGGGCTGGTATGATGCCAGGAGTCACAGCCTGGAAATTGGAGGAACAGCTGTCCTGCTTCTTCTTCCTAAGGGGCGCCTCTCCTGAAAGTGCTGAGCTTGATGGGGGGTGATGTGTGGGGTTGGGGTGGGGGAAATCCCCACTATGCAAGCCGCTGGCCATCTATTAACAATTATTTTTACAGCGTCCCTTTGCCAAATGACACTTGCAGTGTTTCACAATAATAAAATACAGTAGGAATACAAAATAAACTCAAACCAACTAAAAAGGGAAGGTTAAAAGAGAGAGGACAGAATACATTGGGGGTGGGGAACCAGTAGTGGATCGTAAATGCATCTTGGAGAATAAATAGGTCTTCAAGTGTTTTTTTAAAAGGTGAGGAGAGGGAAACGGAGAGAAACATCTGGGAGGAGTGAGTTCCACACTGAGGGATCCACCACAGCAGAGTCCTGATTGCTTAAGGCACGATGATGGGATTCCCAAACAGCAGGTGGTTTCTGAGTGTAGATGATCATTGGGGTGAGGTTCCAGGAGTAGGTCTTGAGTATAGTCAGTGCCCTGAAAACCAGCAGCAACCAAAGCAGGGTGGTGTAATGTGATCATGGCTGCCCAAACTAGTGCCACATTTTAAACAAGCTGCAAGCTATGGAGAAGCATTGCTGGAAACCTATAGAAGAGGGAAACCCCCTCCCCCCCAAAAATAAAGGACAAACATTCACCACCAAAGATGGCCCACTATCCACTGTTGGGGATATAGCAAGGAAAGGGAGTTAGAATCAATAGAACTTTATTAGGTTTGACATGTTAGTCATGTTTTTATATATACCCACCATAAATATTGTGTTTGTTTTTAAAATGATTTTACTGTACACGTTTACTCCAGCATTGTTATGAGGTATGTTAACACTTGTACTCTGTCCACTGAACCCCACAGCATCCTGTGAGATAGGATATGTTTACATGATTGCTTGGCACAAAATTATGGGAACTTTTAGAGAGCAGTTTACCTCTCAAAGCTCAGTTGTTAGGCTGAAGTGTCTCTAATTTAACTCTGAATTAAGGCTTTCAAGGGTTGTGGGCATATTTGTGCCTTCAAGAGCCAAAAGGTTAGCCTCAAGTTTACCCTTTCGTACTCTGAGTAAATAAGGAAGTAGATTGCAAACAAAAATTAGTGTAGTTGTACCCAGAAAAATTGTGTGTTGCAGTTCCATATCTCTGATTTTCAACTTTGCTTAGTTTTAGAAAAAAATTCTTTATTTTCAGCTGCCATCATTTCACATGATCTCTGGAAGAGAAACTGATTTCTTTCTGTCTCCTACATCATCACTAAGAATGGGGATTCTGCCAGCCAGACAATGGCCTAAAGTACCGTAAAATCCTGTTGTCTTTAGTTATGCCACTGGCAAACCCACTGACAGCCAATACGTACAGGGGGTAGTACAGGTATTGCTGATGACATACTTTGGTTTGAAGGAATGATGTGAGAGATGGAACTAAACCAGTTTGACTATTTGAAGTGTGATTGGCAGTTCTCTGGTTAAAAGAGGTGTCAATATAACTTTTGAAATTGATTTTAAAGAAGCTGGATTTATGGACTGCTTGGTCACTTTTTAAATTATTTTTTTATTGCATGTAGCCGGCAAAGGTATGTTCTTGGAGACACAGCAATGCAGAAGATGGCCCAGTCCCGTGTGTTCCTGAGTGGCATGGGTGGGCTTGGAGTGGAAATTGGTAAGTTTAAGTAAAAGTTGGTTCTCCACCATAAATAATAGGGCATTTAAAAAAAATGAGTCTATTATACACATTGAATACTATTCTAAAATATGTACCTAATCTGTACTTCAGTACAGTTTGTGGAATATAGAAATGTGATGGACAACACCATGCCAACTCTTAAATGATCGTTTATTGCAGGAAGTGGTTCAGACCGGATTGTGATCAGTGGATTAATCTCTAGCAATGTCCTGGCAATTCTCTAGTTTGCTGGCAACTAGGGTTGTGCATTTCGTTTTCGTTATTATAATAAAGAACAAAAGAAGGCTCTATTGTTTTTGTTATTGGATAATGAAAATGAAAGAACAGAACGAAATATTTTTATTTTGTGTTAAGAGCTAATAGGAAAAAACTGAAAAATGCATTTTCAGCTGTAACGTTTTTGTTCTTCATCCAATTTGGATTAAACTTGGCAGGACTGTTCCCCCAACAGAGGGCATTATGTGTGCTAAGGTTTGGAACGATTGGATAAAGGGATCTGATTTTATAAGTAGTTGACATTTTACAAAAATCTGCTACACATTCCTGGCTGTAATGTCTTTGGGTGTTTTTACACACACATTTCTCCTGCATGTTTTCTGTTACATCCAGAACTTTCTGTGTGTCTAAATCAGTCACTCAGATCTTAAACATTCGGCTCTTTGAACTTCTGCGTAGAACTTCTCCCAGAACTTATGTGTGTTTGTGTGAAGAACGCATCCAGGAACTGCCTCGGGTGTATGTGTGTGTGTATGTGTCTGTCTGTCTGTCTGTCTGGTCATGTCTGTCTGTCTGTCTGTCTGGTCATGTCTGTCTGTCTGGTCATGTCATGTCTCCGAAACTTACTTGTGAATTTGTAAACCTAGAAGATTGAAAAATCTGGAACTGTAAGGTGTGTGTAAAAATGCCCTTTGTCTCTCATCCAATGTGGATGAAATTTGGCAAGGTTATACCTGTCCCCAAGGTTACTATCTCTGCCACATTTCAGAAGGATTGGATAAAGGGTCCTGATGTTATAAGCAGTTTACTTGTAAATGCATTTCTGTCTGTAACAATTTGTTCCCCATCCATTTTACATGGAATTTGGCAGGATTGTATCACAAACCTTCAGGATCATTCCTGCCAAAATTGTAGAAAGATTTGACAAAGGGTCCAAATTTTATAAGCAGCTGAAGTTTCCCTCTTGAAGACTTTCGTTATTCAGGTAAATAGCACATGCAGTGCCATTCAGAGACGGGCGTGGCAGGCAGGGGGAACAGACTGACAGACACATTCACTGGCCAATTACTGCCCGGTTCCACCTTTACAGCACCAATTGGTGGTGGCTTCAAGGCAGACATAGAGGGTAGCTATAAGCTGCTATTCTTTGGGCTTGTTCTTTGTCTGTGGTTAATTCTGGCTTTGGTCAGAGTGTTTTCTCTGAATTTGCTGACCGGCTTTTTGTGTGTGTGTGTGCTAGAGTTCGCTGGATTTATGTAGCCAGCTGAACTCTTACAATCTCCACGCACCTGGGGGGCTGCCCAACATCATCTAGCTCCCTCCTGGGGTGTTCTCTGCAAGTTGACGGACACCCCCATGCATCTGAAGTGCCCACCCAGACTGAAGCCTATGCCAAACAGCAGGGATGACAGATATATCCTGTGGCCAATTGACTTGACATTTCAAAGGCTGGGGCAGAGATGTGATTGGTCTCCCTTACTGCATGCTTCCAGCTTTCCAGGACCAATCCTGTGTGTCTCTGAGGTGGGCATAGAAAGGACATAACTGGGACTTCAGGCAGCAAGGCAGAGGGTAGGGAGATAACATCCCAGCAATCGGGAGACATGGTTCACGCATCCAGGCTGGCCAATTGTCATCACAATCACATCCTGCAGCATTGTGACAAAGGACATAAGAGAGTCCCTTATTGGCTCTTTCCTAAGCAGATGCTTCCAACTTCCCAGTAACAAGTGAGGGAGAGGGGTTGGGGTGGTGACAGCCCAGAAGAGTATATGGGTGGCATTTCTGCTGGCCATTTGGCATCACAAACACATCTTGTACTACAGTGACAAATGTAAGAGAATCCCTAGAATAGACTCATTCTCTGCAGATGCTGATCAAGCTTATAACACTGGGACCCTTTATCAAATCTTTCTGATATTTGGCAGAGATGTTCCCGAAGGTCTGAGATACAGTCCTTCCAAATTATATGTAAATCAGCTGGAATACAAAGACGTTACAGCCAGAAATACATTTACAAGTAGATTGCTTGTAAATCAGGACCCTTGATCCAATCCTTCTGAAATCTGACAGAGATAGTAACCCTGGGGAGGGGTATTACTCTGCCAAGCTTCATCCACATTGGATGGGAGACAAAGACGTTACAGCCAGGAATGTGTATGTGGATTTTTGTAACAAATTTAAACTGCTTATAAAATCGGATCCCTTTATCCAATCTTTCCAGAATTTGGCTTGCATAATGCCCTCTGTTTCATCCAATTCAGATGAACAACAAAAATGTTACAGCCAAAGATTTGTTTTCGATTGAAACCAATGGAAATCAAAAACGAAAGTAAAAATGAAACCGAAAGACTAATGAAATATAATGATTGAAAACTAATGACATTTCATTAACGGAAACAAGAGTAATGAAGAAAAAGAGTTATGTGTGCATCTCTACTGGCAACTTTATAGTGTGAATCATAGAATCTTTAGAATTGGAAGGAACCCCAGAAGTCATCTAGTCCAACCCCTCTGCTCAGTGCAGGAAATGCACAACTACAGCATCCCTGACAGATGGCCTTCCAGCCTCTGTTGGAAAACCTGCGGTGACGGAGGTGGTTCTGGGCAGCTCTCCCCTGCCCTTTCCTAAGTGCTTTGTTGTCATGGCTCTCAACTAAGGGATGTCAGCCCGCTGGAAACGAAAGGGGCCCATCTCTCTGCCCTGTAAAATTGCTAGCGGATGTAGCTGGGTGTTTGATTGCCCAGGAAAGTCTGGCCACCTCAGCTTTATGTTGATACAGTTATTTTAACATACTTTACTATTTATTACTTATATAGGCCAAGCTCTTAACTTACGAACACTCAGAGCTCATGCCAGAATGAAAGGAAATGGGCCGTCAATACTGCCAGTCCAGTTTACCTTGCTCCAGCTTCCCACCTGACTGGCATGTGCCAGTCAAAGCTCCCCAGCTTCCTCCTCCACTGCTGGCCACTCAGAAGAGCCACAGAGTTTTCCAGGGTGAAGCCAACAACTTGGGTAACTCTGAACTGGGCCATTCTGACATGAGTGCTGTGACTGAAGCCATACCTACCCATAACTTTCTGTCTGATTTGCATTCTGCTAGATGTAAGCTATGCTACGGAGGGGAGAGGGAGCACAAGTGTGAACAGTCATTTTGTGTGTGTGGTTTTCACCAAGATTGTCGGGGTTCTGCCCACTGATGACCAGAGCAGGTCTTGAAATTTAGGAATTAACCAGGTTTGTCTTTCAAATGTCATACATATTATAGAAAGATGGAGATTTGAGTCTTGCTCTGGCCAGAAATTCCAGTCTGAGTATAACGGAATCTGTCCCAGTCTTAATCTGATGTGGCTGAGCTCTTCTACAGCCCAACCCAAACTGGCTATGCTGTAGCCACACCCCTTCCAGAGTGCTGTGATGACATGGTGCCAGGACAGGTTTTTCTGTGTGGGTAGTTGGGGTAGAGTGAATTCTGTATTGGTGCAGGGAAGATGACTAGAATAGGTCACTTCCAGCTCTGACTCTGTAACACGCTTCTTTTCCCTATGGAGCGTCATGACATCACAGTGCTTCATAAGGGGTGAGCACACCCCATCTGGGAAGACCAGTTTGAACCAAATGGGGTTGGGTAGAGGGTGAAACTTACCCAGGCCTGTTGCCTTCGCTCACATTCTATCAGGTTCAGGTTGGTTGTGGAACTAAGTGTGGGTCCTTGCTTGGTTCGAGTTGCTAATCTAAACACGGCTAGCCATGTTTCCCCTTGTTTGTGCAACACAAAGTAGTTGGGATCTGTGGCCATCAGAGGATTCCCCCTATAGTCCTGCTATTAGGGGATGTGAGCCAACTCGTTTGCTAACTGGTACACCACTGTGCAGAAGGGCAGGTCAGCTGAGTTTGTCTGCACTACGCAGATTACCAACATGCATCTGCCTTAGTTTGTCTTTGCGGCCAGAGTTGGATGTGCAGTTAATGGGTGCAATCCAGCTCCTATTGAAGTCAATGGCTAAACTCCCATTGACTTCAATAGGCGCTGAATTGTATCCATTGGGGCCAGTCCAGTACTTGAGCATGTGCTGTTGTGCAAGGTCTGCACATGTAAACGTTGTGCAACTGTCATGCACAGCCCTGTGTGCTACCAGCTATAAGAAGTCAGACGCAGTATGTGTGCATGGTGTGTGTGTGTGAAGCAACATTTGTGCAACACTTGCACAGCATTTGTGCGTGTGCACCTTGCCCAACAGTTCATGCACAAGTACGGGATCAGCCACATTCTCTGGAACGTCAGCAGCAATCGTTGTTTCTGGCATCCATCCTAACAACAAGTGCAGTTCAAAAGTGTAGGGTTGTTGGGGTGAGAGGAAGAGGCTGGGACAATTTTATGTGTTTTGGAAAGTGAACTGACTTTTCCAAATATACTTGAAAGGATATATGCCTGGTATAAACTGTGAGATTCTGGTGTAAATCAGTAAATCTGCTTGGTTTGCAGTGAATTCACTAATTCATAATTTTGTAAACCTTATTTTCCCTTTGTTTTTCAGCTAAGAACATAGTACTTGCTGGAATAAAGGTATGCATATCTGTTTTGTTGTAAAAGGAGTTGCTTGAAGTTTTGGTTTAGTAAGTAATATTTTCTTTTTTCAGTAACTGGAAATATTCAAGATCAGGGATTAAACCTTACAGGAAATGGATATTTTAAACATCATAGTTGCAGGAAACAAAATAAGTGTTCTAGACCCTGTAATGATGGTCTTGGTCAGTATTCTATACCCTCCTCCATAGTAGATTTTTATAGAAAAGAATTGATAAAGTGAATTTTTAGTTTAACTCAAAATTTATAACCCGCTCCCTCCTGCCAAATGGCAGCTTGGGGAGGTGTACAAAAGACAATAAAAACATAATATAAAAATAATTTTAAAAATCATCAAACGAGGCCTGACTAAAACCTCCTGCCTCCCCCAGTACCCAGACAGGCCAGGTCTTACACTGTTTGCAGAAGGAGGGGAGATTCGGAGAGAGGTGAATCTCCACCAGGCGGGAGTTCCACAGCCGTGGTGCGGCCACCAAGAACGCCCTCTTGAACATTACCACTTGGAAGACTTGGGGGGTGGTGTGGTGTGGTGGTGGTGTTCCAAGAGGGCGTCCCCGGCTGACCTCAGGGGCCGATCCGGTACACGAGGGGTGAGGCGGTCCTGCACGTATGCAGGGCCCAGGTCATATAGGGCTTTAAAGATAATAGCCAACATGTTGAATCGAGCTGGAAGACTATAGGCAGCCAGTGCAGAGAACGGAGCACCGGTGTTATGTGCTCTCGGCGACCTGTCCCCATCAGGAGGTGGGCTGCCGCATTCTGCACCAGCTGCAGTTTCCGAGTCTTCACCAAGGTAGCCCCACATAGAGTGCGTTGCAGTAGTCCAATCTCCAAGTAATGAATAAGCCACGCTTTTCTTTTGCTAACTTTTGTAATCTGTACAGATTTGCGTATCCTTAAGATCCAGTCTAAACTGAAGCTTTGTTAGTAGCTGTTTCTAATATTCTTGAAAGTCATTTATTCATTTTGGTGATTCTGATTGCACTTCTCATCACAACAATAGTAATGATGTAAGAAAAGCAAACTTTAGTTTCTTTGGTGCTTTTCTAACGGGTGCAGAGGTGTGGGGTGTGTGTTCCCACGAACCCCCCTCCCCACATCTCCACTCACGGAGCATCGGGCATAGGCGCCTGTAGCTCCGTGGGTGGGTGATGGAGGTGGGTGGAGCATGAGAGCGCACATGCACCCCCACCCACGGCGTTCGTACAGGTGCCCACCTATCCCTCCCATACCTGCCATGGTGTTTGAACGGGCACCCCCCTCCACCTGCACACGTATGCGAGGGGTGGGGGCGTCCATGTGAAAATGGCCTTTGAAGGCATTATTAAGCTTCATGGGATATCAAACCACAGGAAATGTTTCTTCAGGTGTAACTTCTGGAATTATGAAATTTCTGCTGTGATGCAGGAAGGAGTCTTTCATATGGTAAAAAATATTACAGTGACAGTTTTTGCAGAATCTCTAAACTTAAAAGACTGGATATGAATAATTATAGTTATACCTTCTCAACGCATTTTTGTAATTTTATAGGCTTGTTACTCCTAAGAAAAATGCAGGCAGGAGCTTTTAGACTGAATTAATAGCTGCATGGTGTTTTCAAGTAAAGCAGTGTATTTTTAATACATCTAGATTTAGTGTAGCAATACTAATCTTTCAGAATCTCAGTACTGAACATGATAAATAGACTAGAGTGCACTATGGCTATATACATTTGTTATCTTAAATTTGTCATTTTAATGCTGTTCCCTCCTGTTCCCATCTGAAGGCTCTCACTATTCATGACACCAAACAGTGCAGAACATGGGATTTAGGAAGCAACTTCTTTGTCCATGAAGATGATGTTGTTAATCTAAGAAATAGGTCAGTATGACTTTTTAGGAATGTCTGAACGATTGGTCATTATTTACTAGCAATGAATGTTAGTTTTGGGTATAAATCGTTTTACGTGGTAGAGACGCTGACAGGTTTTATTCTGTTGGGGTCCTTGCCAGAGGATGGACAGGATTGATTCATGTTCATGTATTGCATCCGAGTTCTTATAGCATTGAGTGGGGTCATCAAGATTTAATAAGGGGGACAAGGAAAAATTATTTCTTCGCTATGTTTGCAATATGCACTACCATACATAGAACTCCAGTTGATATTTGCTTCAGAAGAATTGACGATAGACAAATTCTAAATTCTAAGATCAGAAAACCTTAAGTTGAAGAGATGAATTAAGGCTCTTACAAATTCACTCATGCTCCAAAAAGCATGGAAATTGTAAGTTAAAACTGAATTAACTTATGCACCATGTAAGCAGTAAAGACTTCGTACAGTCTTGCTTATTGTGCTTGCTTACAATTTAGGCTTCACGCACTGAAATTTTGCCTTGGTCTTTCAGCCCCAGTCCTCCTCTTTTGCAGGTTGGGGAATTTTAGAAAAAAAAAAAAATTAAAAAAAAAAGATAATTTTTTTTTTAAATCTAAGAATTTCCCTGTTTCTTGACAGGGGAATGCACTAAATTCCCACTATTGCTGCTGCACCAATCTGAGTTTGAAAGGCAGCCAAGCAGCCAGCGAGCATGTTTCCTTTTTAAGCCCACAATATTGTTAGTTTCATCAGCAGGATTTTTTTTTACACCTGGGAGTAACTCTGTCAATTTCACCAGTAGCAAGGGATTGGAAGGGGATATTGCTTTGCAGATCCCTCACTGGAGCGTTTCCCTTGTGGTTCCGAGCTTTCTTAGTCATGCACCTGAAGGAATTCTATCCAACTCGCATACAGTTCCTCAATGCATGTAACCACACGCAGTCTCTCTCCTGACTCCATCCCTTCTCCCAGCGAGATTCCCTTTCAGCCCCAGCTCTGACAATGCTTCGAAGAACCCTCCTTTTGGAAAGTTTCCCCTGCAGCCCCGAGGTTCGTCACTGTCACCAGAGGGTTTGGTTTGAAACTGGGAACAGTAGTAGCCTTGTCAGTTTCACCTGCCAGGGAATTTACTTTGCAACCAGAGCAGCCAGCCAGTGAGTTTCCCTTTCAACCCCAGATATATCACTTTCACCAGTGGAGGATTTTCCCCACCTGGGAATAGCCGCCTCAATTTCACGAGAAGGAGGGAGAAGAAGGGAGGTTGTTTTGCAGACCCTGTCATCACTGGAGCGTTTCCCTTGCAGCCATGACCATTGTTAGTTATGTGCTAAAAAGAATTCTGTCCAACTGTGCCAGGAGGGGGTGTGGAAAGCGAGGAATCCACAGAGAGGAAATGGAAAGACAGCTCCCCGTCATTTCAGCCACTTCCAGTGGCCACCTAACCATCATTCCAACCAACCATCATTCCTCCCATCAGTCCAGCTGCTTCCAATATCCTTGTAGCTATCATTTCAGCTGCTCCCAGTGGCCTCATCTGTGTCATTCCACCCAGCTTTTTGTCATTTCAGACACTCCTGATGGCCTCTTAACTGTCATTCCACTTCTGGAGACCTCCTACTCATCATTCTACTCTGCATGCCCCTCTCCCTAATTCGTTGATCTCCGTGCCCTCTTCCCTATTATTCCACACAGTCCCTCATCACTGCAGCTGCTCCTCCTACCCATCATTTCACCCAGCCCCATACTCCATCCTCTCTGATGGTCTCCTGTCTAATATCATTCCACCCAGCCCCTCCATAATTCCAGATGCTCTGAAAGGCCCACTACCTGTCATTTCACCCAGCTCTCTTCCCTGTCTTTCTGTTTGGCTGCATGGCTTCCTCAAAGTGCCTGAGGCCACTTGGTCCTCCCTGCATACCTTTTATCAGGCACTAAAAAGAAATATCAGGTTTTTGAGTCTGCAGAGGCTGTCTGTGGCAGGAGGGTCCTGCAAAGAATGTTGGTAAGACCCAGACTCGCTCCTTTGCCCTGGTATCCCCGGCCTCTTCCGGCACTGCATGACTTTCTGAATCCCAGCTCTTCCCACCATCCATCTGCCTCTGAGCTCCGTGTGTGGGCAGTGTGGCAGGGGTTTGTGCCACTTGAATGTCTGATCAGATTAGGCGCAGGTGTAGTGACCCATCCCTGTACGTATAGGGCATCAGGCACTATGGGGAACCTCATGATGGAACCCCCACGCACCATGTCAGCACCTTTTACTGAAGGGGTGGCCAGTGGCACTAACTTCCGGCTCAGTTGTCCTCCCTGACCCAGGGGACATGGCCATCGTTTCTTGTGGTGGTGGGGTGGGGGTGGGTTGATGCCTAATCTTCTGGGGACACTGGTTTTAGGCTGGCTGTCCTGGCACATCCAGTACACAGCGCCGGGGTCGTAAAGGTTTGCTAGCACAAAGGGTGCCATCACGTCCTTTAGCAGGCACAAGGGGGGAGAGAGCTGGATCGCAGCTAGTGAGCTGAATTTTCCATCTTGAAAGAACAAGAAAGAACAGGTCCCCCCTCTTTGCAAACTCAGAGCAGCCTCTCTCATATTGTAGTTAAGTGACTGTCTGTTGTCCTCTGTGACTCCATACTTGTTTAATGACTCTTCTTTCAGAGAGAAGAATTAGGTGTTAACATCTTTGGAATATGGAAGTCTTTGGAATTGGAGGTGGGGGAGATCCATTTGGAAGCTTCTGTGTATAGCTGTGATTTATAAGCATTTCTCTTGAAAAAATCAGCTGGCCAGGTTTCCATACCTGTCCATTGTAAGGGGCTGATATTGTAAAAATTTCCTTTTTAAAATAACAAATTTCAGACCAATGCCCGTTGCCTAACATAGAAAATCCACAAAATGTAGATTTTGCCCATGAGAAAACCCACACAGCATCTCATCTGTCAAAGAATCCACAAAGGGGGAGAAACATTGGAGTGGGGGAAAAACTTTCTTATCAGAGAGAGCTGTAGAAATTGGTATGGGAGTGTGGAAGTCAAGCAGTTGAGAGAAATACTATGATAGCGTTTGGACATAAAGACTGGCAGGACAAGGGTTTAAGTTTGGCTTTGAAAGAGGATGTATGGATATGTGAATCTTTTAACTTTAAGATTGCTTTTTTTTTTTTTAAGTGCTGTTGTTTTTCCAGCTCAGCCTCATAGTTAAGTAATAAACTACTTTGAATTCACTTATTATATATGCAAATTATGTTTCACCTGTTCTGCATTGTCCCACATCTTGAGTCTCCCCGTTGCTCATGTCAGAGTTTAGGTGTTGAAAGTTAACGTGACTCAGAGCCACAGGATGCATTTACATATACATACTCAAGCTGTCTGTCTCTTACGTACACACACACACGCTGTGCAGCCCTCTGTTCCTTCTCCAGTGAGGAGGGCATGGCAGATCAGTTTCTCTGGGGAATTCGCTCTCCAGGGTTAACCACATAAAGATTCCTGCACCTAGGGTCTCTTGATACAAGGCTCCCATGGGCATAGCAGCCTTATGGGTTTTTTAATCTGGCCTCCACGATCTCTAAGACCAGCCTAAATCATCCTGAGCAGGGCTTCTCCCAGTTATTGCATGTTCCTAAAACAAACACAGAGTAAAGATAAAGCAAATCTTCTCTGGGAGTAAATAACAGGTCCCACCTTGGAACTGCAGTCTCTCCTCTGGTAGCACAGGTCCCTGGCTCTGGGTCAGTCCTGCAGCACAAACAGGCTTTCTCCCAGTCCTGCCTCTCCTGTGACTCTGTTACCAAGCCTCTTGTTCTGGCTGAACCACGGACCAGTATGCTTGTAGTCATCAGCCCTTCACTCTGTCTGTTCCTTCAACACGCTTCTTCCAACAACCCCTCTCTTGGCTTCCTCTCTCTGTACATGTGCTGGCACTAGTCAGCTGCAGCTGCTCATCTTCAGTTGAGCCCAACAGTTTGGGCTCTTAAAGGGCCCATGGCACTAGGCAGTCTTTTATTTCAGCCCAAGCTGCAATGTAACTTACTCCAGATCAGTTAGGAGGGATTAGTGGAGGGGTTCCCGTGACATTGTTATACACATGAACACACATGCTTTCTCCCTGGAGGTCCTCCTGGACAGCCAGCCAGCACAGTAGGGTAGATCCCCATTACTACCAGTAGGAGGCAGACATACTAACATTTGTGTCCATGCTTTGGGGATCTCCATCCCATCTCCAGTTGTTTGTCTGCCTTCACACAGGTAGGATGCAGGCGAGCTGCCTCCAGGGATTGGAAGTTGGATAGGCAGCCTACAAGGAAGGAAAGTGAGCTCTCAGTGCCAGGGGAGGACAAAACCCTCTCCCTGTTCACCCCACCACCCACGGAGTGGGCAAGGAGCGAATCCCGGGTGTCACCCCCTCCTCCGGGCAGGGGGACCCTGAAGAGCGGGGGTAGCACCCCAAAAAAGGGGACTGGCTACTGATCCTTCCGGATCCTTCCTCCCGCTGCGCGGTTGTGCACTCGTATGCAGCTAGTCTGCGACATGAGCCCAGTAATGTGATGTGGAATTCCGTGGGTAAAGATAAGAGACGAGGAGGCTGCAGATGGAAACAGCGGATACTCTTTATTCAGCAGTCTTACACAACGCGTTGCGGGCCTCTAGGATCATGGAATCCCGAGCACCCCACAACAAAGAGCACTATATTCTTATACAGAAATCCTTGGGCGGAAAGCCCATACATGGGTTGCTGCAACGGCGCAGTAGACGACCATGACAGCATAACTTGCAAACTCATTATTTAAAGAAAAGACAGTTCTCCTCTAAGTTCAGATAAGAGAGAAATTAGGGAGGGTCTTTATCTAGACCAAAGCCAGGTGCATTCTTGAGCTAAAGGAGTCCTCCCTATAAACAAAGTAATCTTTAAAGGTGGGGCTTATCTATCTGAGGAGAAGCAGAGCCTGTCTAATTTTAAGGGTGAAGCAAGCATTCCTAGCATGAAGGGGTAACTACAGGTTATAAATTCTTAATATTGTCTAAGATGGCAGAGGGTACTATAGGGCAAACCGAATATTGGGGTTTTCTTCATCAATTACTGCGAGGGGGTTCCCCCCGCCCTCGGAACTCACAGAGAGAGGGGATTCGCTACCGGGGGAATCTCCGGCCTGAGGAGGAACGGCAGAGCCCTACTGGCCCCCCTCCCTCGCCACCTCCTCGTGGGGCGAGGTGCATAGGGGATGCCCCTCCCCTACCCCCACCTTGCCGCGACTGTGGCCCAGAGCCCGGTGATGCAAGTCAGAACTTCTCCCCACAGTCCATCAGTCCCCCCTTTGCCCCCCCCCATCCTGTCCAAGGGCACGAGTGGTGGAGGGAAGCCAGCGGGGAGGAGACTGAAAGAACGCGCGCAGAGACGCCGTTCACCTTACTCCCAAGCCTTCCGACGGCACCAAAGCCAATCAGGGAGGAGCTGGCAGAGCGGGAAGAGGACAAGGAGAGGGTGTGCAAAGCACCGTTAACCCTGCCCACACGCTCTATGTCGAGTGGAGAGAAAGCACCACGCTATCCCCTGGCGCCAAAACTTGCAGGAGGAGGGGTTATCGGCGGGCACACAAGTGAAGCGGCCATCTGCTCAAGGGGAAACCGGCAATTCGGTCCGCGACCTCGCTGAACCGAAAATCCATAACCACGCCTTCAGCAACTCCTGTTACAGGGAAAGGCAGAGGCGAGGCATGGCCACGAGAAGAAAGTCACCGGCGGCGATACAAGCAGTACAGGAACCTAGCGCAGTAAGCGAACCGCCCCCCCAAACACAGGACCCCCATATGGAGGTTCTGAAGGAGATCCTTGCAGAGTTAAAGTGCAAGAGATCCCCCCCACCAAGACAGAAGGGAAAAACAGGGTATAAGGGCTGCTCCAAGGAGGCAGGGAAGGGTAAACTTCCCAAGCAGAAGAAACAGCACAGGGCGACAGGGCCTCTAGATTCCCCAGCCTCGTCTGGAGAGGAAACGGAGGAAGTGTCGTCGGTTTCCTCAAATGAAGGGAGATCATACAGGGAGAAAAGGAAGGAACGGATAGAGAGAGAAACTACTTCCTCAAGAGTGAGCGAATATGAGGTGGAAATTGAACAGGAAATACAAACCGTGGAAGATCTGAGATCAGGAAGAAGGGGAGACCTCCCCCATGGAAGAAGGAGAGAGAGAGGAACACGAGTTAGAGGCATCTGGGGACCCAGACAAACAGTTCCCTATTAAATATAGGGACTAGATTTTCAAGCAGGTCACCCGAGCCCTACACCTGCAACAAAAGAAAGAAAAGCACGCTTCCTCGGATTCCTCCGAAGAGGAGGAGGAAGAAGCTAGAGAATATGTTCTCTGAGCCAGAGCAAGGGACAAGGGAATGATACTTGACAAGGTATATGAGAAGATTATAAAAAGAGAATGGCAACAGCCCAACAAACTATTCAAGATGAACAAGACACAACTGTCCCTGTCCAAAAATAAGGAAACTCCTAGCCATCCCTAAGGTGGATGCTGCTGCCGCGTCACTTGCCAGGAACTCCGTATTCCCAACAGAAGGGGAATGCCATCCTTGGGACCCCACAGACAAGGGCATCGAGTGCAATCTTCAATGCAATTTTGAGGAGATGTCAGTAATCATGAAAATGGCTGTTCTGACATCGTATTTCTCCAGAGCACTCATGACCTGGATCAAGAGGGCCAGAGACCCCAACGTTTCCTCAGAGATGACGGGAATCCTGTCAACCAGAATCCAGCTGGCCCGCTCCTTCATCGCAGATTCCTCACGGACATGCTGCGCTGGGCAGCTAGAGCAGTAGCTTCCAATGTACTGGCACATTGTCGTCTATGGCTACACTCATGGAAAGGAGACCCCATGGCCCAAAATACTCTGGTAGGGGGCCCCTTCCAGGGGTCAAAGCTATTCGGTGTGTGCCTGGACAAGGTCCTGACAGATGCGGCGGATAAAACAAAAAAGCAAACACTACAGAGCATGGGTATGGCAAGGAAGATTTTTCGTCCCTTCAGTTCTCGACAACCAACAGGAAACAACCCATTTTACCCTAATAGGGGAAGACAGCAGAGAGAGAGACTCATATGGAATAAACAGAAGGGGCAAGGGAACAGAACCGAACAACCCCAAGGGGCGAACAGATCCAAATCAGAAGCATTACTACCCCGAGCAACCCATGGACCAGTACGAACTAGGGGGAAAGCTTCAAGGGTTCGGAAAAAAGTGGGCAGTGGTCACTTCCGATTTATGGGTACTATAAACCGTACAAGAGGGTATTCAATAGAGTTCGAACAATACCCAAGAGACTTTTTTACTATCTCGCCAAGATCCAGCAACCCACAGAAACATCTCGCTATGCAAACCGAGATTCACAGACTCCAAAACATCAGGGCCATAGAACGGGTGCCACGACACGAACAAGGGTCCGGACTATATTTAATCTTATTCCTCGTTCCAAAAAAGTCAGATGAGTGGCGAGCAGTACTCGACCTGAAAAGACTAAACAAATTTGTCAGGACAAGGAGGTTCAAAATGGAGACCCTGAAATCTATTTGAACGGTGCTCTCCCCAGGCGAATGGTTAACTTCGCTAGACCTCAAGGAGGCATACGTCCACATGCCTATTCTACCATCACACAGGAAGTGGCTAAGGTTCCAGTATGCACACAAACATTGGCGGTGCACGGCACTCCCATTTGGTCTGGCCACGTCACCCAGGACGTTCACCAAGGTCTTGATCCCCCTCATAGCAAACCTCAGGGGAGAGGGGATCAAGATACACCTGTACTTGGATGATATACTCATACGGTCCCAGAGTTATGATCGAGCAGTGTCAGATGTACACAGGGTCATAGAGTATCTTCAAGAACACAGTTTCCTAGTGAACTTCAAAAAGAGCCAGCTGGAACCATCACAGTCTCTGGAACACCTGAGAGTAAGACTGGACACTCGCAATGACAGGATCTACCTGACCCAACAGAGATGTCAAACGCTGCTGAACCTGATCAGGCAAGTGAACAGGAGTCAGAAATCCAGGCTCAAGGAACTCGCCAGCCTCCTGGGCAGCATGGTATCCTGCCTGGGCATTCTGAGATGGGCCAGATTCCACATACGGCCACTACAAAGATTGCTGAGACTCTGGCAGGACCGTCTGACACAAGGGGGAAACCCATGGGTAAAGGTCCCACAGTCAGTCAAGAGGTCCTTAAGATGGTGGGTGTCGAAGGACAGATTCGAACCCGTGATTCCCATCACAGACCCAGACGGAATATCAGTAACCACAGATGCGAGCCTGTTCGGCTGGGGTGCGCGCACTTAGAACCGGTCTGTACAAGGCAAGTGGATAACATGGGAGAAGAAACACCTCATCAGTTGACTGGAGCTCAGAGGGGTGAATCTAGCCCTATTAAAACTGGCACCATGAATTCGGGGACAACATGTTCTGATTTATACGGACAATACCGTAGCGAGAGCATACATCAACCACCAAGGGGGCTCACGATCGGAAGCCCTACATCAGCAAGCCTCTTTATTAATCAAGTGGTCAGAAACCAACCTAAAATCAATCAGGGCAGTACACATAGCGGGAGTCAAGAACAAGCAAGCCGACTAGGTCAGTCGGGAAACAATAGACCCGGGAGAGTGGTCCTTACACCCAAGGACGTTCAGGAGGATAGTAGAAGCTTTCAGAGACCCGGAAGTTGAGGACAGTGGTAAAGATCAAGAGGGAGGGGTCAGAAGTGATCCTGGTGGCCCCGTACTGGTCCATGGTTCGCGGACATTCTAAGCATGTCAGCGGCATCTCCTCTCAGACTACCGTACAGACAGGACATACTGTCACAGGGAACAATACTCCACGAAAACCCAGAAACACTCAGTCTAACAGCCTGGAGATTGAAAGGAGGTCACTTAGAAAATTAGGCTATTCTCAGCAGATTCTGGAGACTATGCTCCAGTCCAGATGCCCGACAACTAGGCGGATCTACCAAAGTACCTGGGCTAGCTTCGCTGGGTGGTGCGAGAACAAAGAGGCGAGATCAGTCAAAGCCACCGTAAAGGTGATTATAGATTTTCTCCAAGATGGGCTAAGCAAGGGTTTAAAACCAAACACGTTACAAAGACAGGTAGCAGCTATAGGTAGTGTTATCAGTACAGTAAAGGGACTCGTATCTAAACATCCCCACATTATTCGATTCATCAGAGCAGCTAGAGTGGTATCACCTCTGGTGGTACATTGTTTTCCATCGTGGGATTTGAACCTGCTACTTGGAGCACTCATGGTCACTCCATTTGAGCCTCTAAGGTAGGTATCCCTCTACTATCTCTCTCTAAAGATAGCCTTTTTGACTGCAATTACATCGGCCAGAAGGGTCTCAGAATTGAGCGCCCTTTCTATGGAACCAAATCTATGCTCCTTCAGGGATTCTTCTGTTATTCTCAGATTGGATCCCTCCTTTCTAACCAACGTAAACTCTCCTTTTCATAGGGAACAGGAGATAAATCTGCCGTCTTTCTGCCCACACCCATCTCCCTCACAAGAGCGGGTGTGGCATAAGCTAGATGTCACTAGAGCACTGAGAATCTATCTGGATCGCAGTGCTCACTTTAGGAAGTCCTCTGCCCTATTCGTGACTTACGGCCCACTGAATAACGGGAAGAGGGCATCTAAAGCAGTGATAGCAAGATGGATAACACTGTGTATTAAGGAGGCCTATAGGGCACAAGGTAAGTACCCACCAGATGGAATTTTTGCTCATTCGTTGAGAGGGGCAGCTACCTCTCAGGCTTTCAGGAATGCAGCCTCATATGGGGAAATCTGTAGAGCAGCAACATGGTCTTCGGTCCATTCTTTCACGAGGCATTACCGAATCCCTCTACAAGAATCGGCTGAAGTGGCGTTTGGAAGACGGATGCTCCAGGCGGTACTCTAGGAGACCGTTATTTTCACTGGAGCACTTGACACATTAGTAAATTACTCTTCCTCCCTCCCTGCAGTTAATCTATATCATTCTGGGACACCACCTGGGAAGGTCCCTATTGTGCTGGCTGGCCGTCCAGGAGGACCTCCAGGGAAAAAGGAAAATTGGGCACTTACCTCCTGAATTTTCCTTCTACAGGAGGTCCTCCTGGACGACCAGACCCACCTGGAGTGAAGAGTAACTCTGTGGTGAGTGTCATTTGAGCTAACTTCAGTTTAAGGGGGAGCTTTTTTCTACAATTAGATTGAGAAATTTAGAGTTCAAGGACCTGGAGTTAGGGATAAAGAGTTTTTTTAAAAAAAATAAAAAATATATCAAAATGTTAGTTAAAATTGTTAATGTTAGTAGTGTCCTCTAGTACAGGATAAACAATGTGAAAGAAAGCTGAAATACACTGGAGATGGGATGGAGATCCCCGAAGCATGGACACAAAAGTTAGTATGTCTGCCTCCTACTGGTAGTGATGGGGATCTACCCTGCTGTGCTGGCTGGCAGTCCAGGAGGACCTCCCGTAGGAAGGAAAATTCAGGAGGTAAGTGCCCAATTTTCCTTTCTCTTGTGGTTGCTCTTGTGCTTTCTCTCTTATGGTCACACACTTCTGCTTCCCACCCTCTTTCATCCTTCCTGACCCCCTCTTGTCTAGCAAGCTTTGCATGACAGGCAAGTGAGCTGTTCCTTGAGAGCTTCAGCTGCTTGGCTCTCAAGCTGCAGTATGGCCACCCCTGTTGTATGCTGCTGAACGTGCGAGATTTATCTTGTTAACAATACAGTTGATAAATGTGTTTCAGAGCTGAGGCAACACTTCCCCACGTTACCGAGCTTAACCCATATGTCCAGGTTGTATCATCAACGGCACCATTAAATGAAACCACAGACCTCTCTTTCCTCAAGCAGTACCAGGTATGCAACATTTATCTAGAACAGCTCTGTCCACCCAAAATTAGTTAGTTTTTGGATGGGCAAGCAAAAAAAAAGTCAACACTTGCTTTTACTCTGTGTCAAGTAGCATGATCTGATTTTGTGCCAGGACTGGCGCATTTTTATGAACAGTTTTGAAAGTCTTAAACTTTCATGTTCCTGAACTTGAAATCAAAATTGCTAAATAACAAACGTTTCCATAGATATGGTCCAAAGCCAGAAAATGTAAAAAAAAAATGGCAGTTCTAAAACAAAGATGACCTGACTGTGTTGAACATCTTGCGTTTTATGGCAAGATGCATATTTAAATTAAGGTACTTATTTTCTATTCCTGTTTTTCAGGTTAAATGCTACATATATTCAGTTTGATAAGGTTAACGTTGCAGAAAGAACTTTGTGCTAAAATTAAAAGGACGGGCACATGTTTTTGAATGATAGAATTGCACACACAAAACACTTGAAGTTTGTGTGCAAGTCATTAGTATATGAATTTTCAAAACTGTTTGGTTAAAGAAAAAATTAGACCAATGACATTTGCATTTTGTGACTTTACGACTTTACTCCTTTAACCTTAATATTTTTATTAAAGTAGTTTTTGTACTTAGTGTCTTTTTTAAGGGCAAGAAAAATTACCGGAACCAGTATTAGCATTTAAGTAGTTTTACATTCCACTGAGGTAATTAGACGTTGCAGGTGTAATGAGTTCTCACTGTGTTTGGGGATTTGGAAGATTGTGGCAGTAGGGTAGGAACACATCTGTTCAAATTGTGACAGTTGGCTAAAGGCTAGGATGGACAAAGTGTCTCTATGGAGCTGCAGGGGTCTCTTAGACAGTTCAGGTGTGGTTCTTGGCCAGGGATGATCCTGGGCCTCCACGCTGCCTTAGTGGTCCTGTATCTTATTACATTGCACCTGATTCTCAGCAGCTGAATAGTAGCTGCTTCTCAGAATCTCATTGGCCAGGATTACAGAGCAGCAGGGCTGTGCCATGCATTTGTGTGCACATGCACATTTGAGTGCACATGCATTTGTGTGTGTGTGGTAGCTCACAGCTGCGCAAAAATTTGGGTGGGCAGCTCTTTGGGTTGGGAACTTTGCCTGTCCCTGGTATGTTGTTTGGAGTTTCTGGATATTGAAGAACTTGCCAAATATTGGTTAATTTGTATAGCCTGTAAAGTAGTGTTTGACAGCATGGGACTTATTTCTTCTTGCACCTTTTTACCCACAGTGTGTCATACTGACTGAAGTGAGACTGTCACTGCAGAAGAAGATAAATGACTTTTGCCATGCACAGCATCCACCTATTAAGGTAATGTTAAGTAGTAATTCTAAAATTAGGTTGAATGATATTGCCTCATGCTCATCTCTTTGAAAAGAATTCCCTTGTTCTCTCCCCTGCAACCTCCATTTCCTAGACAGAAAGGGGAGAAGGGAAATGCTGCCTCCATGACACCACACTCTCATTTTTCTGCACAGGTGTCCCTTTGGCTAATGTCCCATGGGCTTTAGGGTATACTGCTTTTTACCACCATTATTTGCCCTGCTCCTGAATTTCTGCGCCAGACATTCAAGTAGCAGCTTATTGTACTATTTTGTACAAATTTTAAACTGTTTGGACTTATTAAGGCAAAGATCAGTGGTTACGCCGAAATAAAATATATTTGATTTGATTTTGAGTAGCCGCTTATAGAGCTCATAGATGCATTGCTTTTGGATGTACCCTCCACAGCATGGTGGAAAAGATCAGTTAGAAATGGAACCTGGAGACTTTGCAGCTTAAGTGTGAAGTAACTTGAGTNATAAAGAGTTTTTTTAAAAAAAATAAAAAATATATCAAAATGTTAGTTAAAATTGTTAATGTTAGTAGTGTCCTCTAGTACAGGATAAACAATGTGAAAGAAAGCTGAAATACACTGGAGATGGGATGGAGATCCCCGAAGCATGGACACAAAAGTTAGTATGTCTGCCTCCTACTGGTAGTGATGGGGATCTACCCTGCTGTGCTGGCTGGCAGTCCAGGAAGACCTCCCGTAGGAAGGAAAATTCAGGAGGTAAGTGCCCAATTTTCCTTTCTCTTGTGGTTGCTCTTGTGCTTTTTCTCTTATGGTCACACACTTCTGCTTCCCACCCTCTTTCATCCTTCCTGACCCCCTCTTGTCTAGCAAGCTTTGCATGACAGGCAAGTGAGCTGTTCCTTGAGAGCTTCAGCTGCTTGGCTCTCAAGCTGCAGTATGGCCACCCCTGTTGTATGCTGCTGAACGTGCGAGATTTATCTTGTTAACAATGCAGTTGATAAATGTGTTTCAGAGCTGAGGCAACACTTCCCCACGTTACCGAGCTTAACCCATATGTCCAGGTTGTATCATCAACGGCACCATTAAATGAAACCACAGACCTCTCTTTCCTCAAGCAGTACCAGGTATGCAACATTTATCTAGAACAGCTCTGTCCACCCAAAATTAGTTAGTTTTTGGATGGGCAAGCAAAAAAAAAGTCAACACTTGCTTTTACTCTGTCAAGTAGCATGATCTGAATTTGTGCCAGGACTGGCGCATTTTTATGAACAGTTTTGAAAGTCTTAAACTTTCATGTTCCTGAACTTGAAATCAAAATTGCTAAATAACAAACGTTTCCATAGATATGGTCCAAAGCCAGAAAATGTAAAAAAAAAATGGCAGTTCTAAAACAAAGATGACCTGACTGTGTTGAACATCTTGCGTTTTATGGCAAGATGCATATTTAAATTAAGGTACTTATTTTCTATTCCTGTTTTTCAGGTTAAATGCTACATATATTCAGTTTGATAAGGTTAACGTTGCAGAAAGAACTTTGTGCTAAAATTAAAAGGACGGGCACATGTTTTTGAATGATAGAATTGCACACACAAAACACTTGAAGTTTGTGTGCAAGTCATTAGTATATGAATTTTCAAAACTGTTTGGTTAAAGAAAAAATTAGACCAATGACATTTGCATTTTGTGACTTTACGACTTTACTCCTTTAACCTTAATATTTTTATTAAAGTAGTTTTTGTACTTAGTGTCTTTTTTAAGGGCAAGAAAAATTACCGGAACCAGTATTAGCATTTAAGTAGTTTTACATTCCACTGAGGTAATTAGACGTTGCAGGTGTAATGAGTTCTCACTGTGTTTGGGGATTTGGAAGATTGTGGCAGTAGGGTAGGAACACATCTGTTCAAATTGTGACAGTTGGCTAAAGGCTAGGATGGACAAAGTGTCTCTATGGAGCTGCAGGGGTCTCTTAGACAGTTCAGGTGTGGTTCTTGGCCAGGGATGATCCTGGGCCTCCACGCTGCCTTAGTGGTCCTGTATCTTATTACATTGCACCTGATTCTCAGCAGCTGAATAGTAGCTGCTTCTCAGAATCTCATTGGCCAGGATTACAGAGCAGCAGGGCTGTGCCATGCATTTGTGTGCACATGCACATTTGAGTGCACATGCATTTGTGTGTGTGTGGTAGCTCACAGCTGCGCAAAAATTTGGGTGGGCAGCTCTTTGGGTTGGGAACTTTGCCTGTCCCTGGTATGTTGTTTGGAGTTTCTGGATATTGAAGAACTTGCCAAATATTGGTTAATTTGTATAGCCTGTAAAGTAGTGTTTGACAGCATGGGACTTATTTCTTCTTGCACCTTTTTACCCACAGTGTGTCATACTGACTGAAGTGAGACTGTCACTGCAGAAGAAGATAAATGACTTTTGCCATGCACAGCATCCACCTATTAAGGTAATGTTAAGTAGTAATTCTAAAATTAGGTTGAATGATATTGCCTCATGCTCATCTCTTTGAAAAGAATTCCCTTGTTCTCTCCCCTGCAACCTCCATTTCCTAGACAGAAAGGGGAGAAGGGAAATGCTGCCTCCATGACACCACACTCTCATTTTTCTGCACAGGTGTCCCTTTGGCTAATGTCCCATGGGCTTTAGGGTATACTGCTTTTTACCACCATTATTTGCCCTGCTCCTGAATTTCTGCGCCAGACATTCAAGTAGCAGCTTATTGTACTATTTTGTACAAATTTTAAACTGTTTGGACTTATTAAGGCAAAGATCAGTGGTTACGCCGAAATAAAATATATTTGATTTGATTTTGAGTAGCCGCTTATAGAGCTCATAGATGCATTGCTTTTGGATGTACCCTCCACAGCATGGTGGAAAAGATCAGTTAGAAATGGAACCTGGAGACTTTGCAGCTTAAGTGTGAAGTAACTTGAGTGAAGTAACACTACATTACTTTTGTATTAGAGCTTAAGTGACCCCAAGTTAGTTTAAATAAAAAGAATCTGTGAGAATACATTCAAAATTAACTTTGTTATAAGAATTTAACTTCGACCAACTCAATATGTGTTGGAAAAAAAGATCAACAAACAAAACAGTGGCAACTTTCATCTGGAGTCTTGTGAACCCCAGCACTAGGGGTGGGACTCAGGGCAAATTATCAGAGTTGGTTTCTTTNTCAGTGTTTGAAGGCCGTGGTTATGGCATAGCAGACTGAAGCTCAATCCCGATAAGACGGGGGGAAGGTGGTGCCCCCTCTTGTGGAGGGGGTGCGCCCCTCCGTGGCTCAGCAGGTTTGGAGTCTGGGGGTATTATTGGATGCGGGTCTCCGTCTAGATCAGCAGGTGGATGTGGTGGCGAAGGCGGCTTTCCGTCAGCTGTATCTGGTGCGGAGGCTGCACCCGTATATCTCCAGACCGACCTGGCCACTTAGATCCATCTCTTCATCACCTTGAGACTGGACTACTGTAACATGCTCTACGTGGGACTTCCCTTGACGCTGGCCTGGACATTGCAGCTAGTGCAGAATGCGACGGCCTGTCTCCTAACAGGGACGGGCCGACGAGAGCACATAACACCAGTGCTCCGTGCGCTGCACTGGCTGCCTGTAATGTGCCGAGCCAGGTTCAGGGTGTTGACGTTGATCTATAAGGCCCTGTACGGTGTTGGACCTGGATACCTCAGGGACTGCCTCACCCTCCATGACTCAGATGGACTCTCCGGTCCACTGTGTGTGCCTTCTTGGAGGTCCCCTGTGTAAAGCGCGGGGCTACAATGGAGAGGGCGTTCTCGGTGACTGGGCCCCGGCTGTGGAACTCCCTCCCAGAGGAAGCACAACTGGCCCCAAGTCTGCTGGCCTTCCGTTGGGCCTTCAAGACATGGCTGTTCTCCCAGGCCTTCGGAGGCGGGGAGGGGAGGGTGGGCTACATTTTTGTACGGGGGTATTTTAAAATTGTTTTAAATATCTGTAGATTTTTATATTGTGATAAATTGTTTTGTGTTGGAGGCTGCCCTGAGATGCCATGGGCATGGGGGGGGCAGCAAATAAATAAATAAATAAATAACATCCTATCATAATTGCTGCATCAAAATAAAAACAAATTTGATACTGATAATCGGCTCAATCACTTTGTGGGTGGTTGACCCCAATACCGTTCTGACTACTTTCACGCTTTCACACTATATAAAAACAAAAAAAGATATGAGAATCAAACAAATGCTTTTTGGTTGTCCTCAGTATTTGTTGAGAATTCTTAAAGCAAGAAGAGGCAATAGTTCTCTTATTACTTTATTTTTAATGTTGATACTTGTTCAAAGCGTAAGAGCCCCCACCTTCCAGTGAAATCTTCCCATTGAAGCATGAAGGGGTCTAAATTACTTCTTTTATTATTGTTTTTCTACAGGATAATGAAATTAATTCAGAATTTGTCCTTGTTTGAAAATATATTGTATTTAAAGAGAAACAAGTTTCACCCAAAATTTTACTTGGTTTTTGTACAGATAGAACCGAAAACTTGTATAGTATTGGGCAGTATCTTCAAGGGTCAAGAGAAGAATTCTATTTTGTGAAATGTTGGTAATTTTTTTCTAGTTCATCAGTGCAGACGTGTATGGAATATGGTCACGTTTGTTTTGTGATTTTGGTGCTGAATTTGAAGTGCTGGACACTACAGGAGAGGAGCCGAAAGAAATCTTCATTTCAAACATAACGCAAGTAAGGGCAAAGAATTGCGCTTTTATCCCTTGAGGATTTTAATTTTTACATGATTTCTTATTTATTTTATTTTATTTATTTCAAATTTATATCCCGCCCCTCCTGCCCATAGGGCAGCCCGGGGTGGCGAACAAACATTCATTTAAAACCATATAAAATTTTAAAACAATTTAAAATACAATATGTGGGGAAAGCTCCCATCCCCGCCCCACCCCACCCCAACCCTTATGAGTACTAATTCAGTATTTGATCTATTTGGAATTTTACATTCAGATTTTTGTTTTGTAATATACTGTACTCCAGGACAATGATCAGTATATTATACAGTGCAACACAAGTATTACATTAATTACAAAGACATCACTAATGAGATGACAAAAAGTCAACCCAAAGCACCTCTCCAACCTTGGTTTCATGTACAGCTCTTGTCGCAGGCATGTGTAGCCTGTGCTCCTCTCTTTAGAGAGCTAGTTCCGTCCCCCGTATATGTGAGTGGGGTAAACAAGCCACCTACCTCATGTAGTAGAACTATTTAACCCTTAGGGGGATCCACATTTGCTTATAGGGCAGGGTATTTCAAGCCAGCTTCCAATATGATGCTTTTCTAACATATAAAGACATGTTCTAATTCTCCCGGGAGATCCTCCTACATGACCAGTTGTTACTATGAGGTTAGATCCACCACAACCAGTAAGAGTCAGACTTCCCTAATTTTTTCTCCTGGAGAATGCTCAGAAAGGATCTACCACTCAGACTCCAGTTGTTTGTCTGTCTCCACACTAGTAGGACATAGACTTGGTAGCCTCCGTCTTTAGATAGATTTATTTTGTTAATTTTATTTTTTGTTCTTTTTGTGAGACTGGGTGCCAGGGAGAGTGTATACCCTCTTCGTTCACCACTTCTCTTCTCAGGAGGAAAGAGAAGGAGGATTTTTCTCCGGCTCCCCCCGTTCAGCAGGTGTGAGGGTCTGGAAGAGCGGGTGCAGCAGAGCACCAGTCGGGTCTCTGTCTCCTTTTTTCTACCTCTCCCCGCTAAGCCCTGTTGAGCCTCAGGAGAGGTGCCGGTCTGCTCCCGCCCACAGGCCTCTAGGCCAAGCGGCAACAGGGAAAGCAAAACCAGTAGTGGCCCACATGGCCTGTACCAGGCACAGGAATGCTGGAGATATCCAGCGGCTTCAGGAGGGAGCTGGCTGAGGCAGCGTTTTGTGCAGCACTGTAAAAGCTCACCTGGAGTGACTTTGCCCACCCAGAATGGCAACCACCAGACAGTGGCTAGCCCAGGAGGAAACTGAGGCAGAGTCCGTAAGCCCCACCTCCTGCAATGAGCCCCCAGTGGTTGACACCCCACCCCCCCATATGTGGGTTCTGAGAGACATTTGGTCTCCCTCCAAGATCTTAAGGGACACAAGCGCAATCAGGTTTCCACCAAGAGCAAGGACCACCCCTATAAGGAAAAATCCTGGCCAGCTGGCAAAGGGAATTCCTTCGTGGTCAAGAAGCCATGCAGACAAAAACGGCCCCTGGATTCTACTGCCTTCTCAGGGTCCGACTCTGAAGAGGCACAAACCACAAGCTCCTCATGAGAAGAGGAGACAATTTCCTCAGAGCAGGAAGCTATTCCCAGAGCC
>QEPC01007299.1:31344-50635 GCA_003113815.1 Sphenodon punctatus
ACAGAAACTAGACCTGCCGATCCAGGAAGTCACTATGACGCACAAGTCCAAGCTGAAAACCCTCGCGAGCCTTCTGGGAGCCGTGACGTCCTGCTTGGGGATTCTACAATGAGCCAGGTTTCACTCCAGAACCCTACAGCGGTTCCTGTGACCATGGCAGGATGCTCTGGCCCAGGGAGAGAATCCCTGGATCATGGTTCCGGCATCGTTAAAGAGGTCCCTGATGTGGTGGTCACAGCCAGGCAGGTTCTCGTCCGGGATGCCACTCTCCCATCCGGTAAGAACAGCACTCACAACAGACGCAAGTCTCCAGGACTGGGGAGCACACACACGGGCCGGACCGCACAAAGCAAGTGGCTCCCTTGGGAGAAGAGCCATCGCATCAGTTGGTTAGAGCTGAGAGCAATCTACTTGGCTCTGAGGGACATGGCTCCGATGCTGAGAGTGAAGGATGTGGTAGTATACACGGACAACACTGTGGTGAAGGCCTACATAAACCACCACGGGGGGGTCGAGATCTGAGGTGCTCCACCAGATGGCAACCATCCTCCATCAGGTGGGCAGAGAACAACTTAGAGTTGCTCAGGGCGATTCACATCAAGGACCAAGCCAACACCCAGGCCGATTGGCTCAGCTGTGTACAGCTGGACCAGGGAGAATGGACTCTTCACCCCTCGGCATTCAGGTCCATAGTCAGGCACTTCGGGACTCCCTCAATAGACCTATTTGCCTCACCAGACAATGCAAAGACAGAGCTCTTTGTCTTCCAACACCCGAATCACAAAGCGATTGCCTTCGACGCGCTGAACTGTGTCTGGCCTCAAGGCCTCCTATATGCCTTTCCCCCATTCCCGCTCATCCAACAGACAATAGTGAAGTTAGGAAAGAGCGAGCAACCACCGTTCTGGTCGCTCCCCACTGGCCACGGAGACCGTGGTTTGCAGACTTACAGGATCTCAACCCGGAACCTCCACTCAGGCTGCCAGAGTTTCAGGGTCCGGTCCTTTACGACAAACCAGAGAGACTCAATCTGACGGCCTGGAAATTGAGAGGAGAGCATTAAGAAAACTAGGTTATTCCAGTAAAGTCTTCGACACAGTGCTCCAGTCCAGATGGCCGGCGACTAGGCGCGTATACCAGAGTACTTGGGCCACTTTTGCGAGGTGGTGCGAAACTAAACTAGTCATTTTGATGAAGGTCATCCATCAAAGTAGTCTTCGACTTCCAGGAGGGGCTAGAGAAGGGTTTAAAACCAAACACCCTTCAGAGACAGATATTAGATTTGAATAGTGTGCTAGGGACTGTAAGGAGTTGCAATCTGTCAGGGCATCCACATGTGGTGCATTTCCTTAGGGCGGCAAGGATCATATCCCCTCCAGTAGCCCATCGGTTCCCCACGTGGAACCTGAACGTCCTACTCTTACTAAGGTCCCCTTTGAACCCCTGAACGAGGTTTCCCTTTACTATCTATCTCTTAAAGTAGCGTTCCTCATAGGCATCACTTCGGCTAGGATGGTCTCAGAACTAGGGGCTCTATCTATGGAACCGGATCTGTGCTCATTCAAGGAGTCTCCGGTGACCCTGAGACTGGATCCAGCTTTCTGCCCCAAAATGAACTCCCGCTTTCATAGGGAACAGGAGGTGATTCTTCCCTCCTTTTGCCCAAATCCAACTCACCCCCGGAGAGGGTGTGGCACACCCTAGATGTCAGGAGAGCCCTAAAGATATAACTGATGAGAACAGGAGCGTTTAGAAGGACTTTGACCTTGTTTGTTCCTTATAGACCTCAAAGGAAGGGTTTGAAAGCCTCCAAATCCATAATAGCTAAATGGATGACACTCTGTATTACCGAGGCCTATAAGGCAGAAGGGAAGCTTCCCCCAGCAGAGGTATTTGCCCACTCCCTTAGGAGTGCAGCAACTACACAGGCCTTTCGCAATATGGCTTCCTATGGGGAAATCTGCCGCACCGCGGCATGGTCTTCAGTGAATTCCTTTACAAAGCACTATAGAATACCACTGCAAGACTCAGCCGATGTGGCCTCCGGGAGATGGGTACTGCAGGCGGTTCTCTAGGGAGTGTTCATGTACTCTGTCATTCTGCAGGCATCTATCGAGACCTCCCTCCTTGAGTTTCTCCCTCCCTATGAGTAGGACTGGGGTACTGCACTGGTACGTCCCTACTGTCCTGACTGGACGGCCAGGAAGATCCCCTGGGAGAAAGGAAAATTGGGCACTTACCTCTGAATTTACCTTCTGTGGAGGATCCTCCTGGATGGCCAGTCCCCACCCAGAGTGAGGTCAACTCTGTGGTGTATTAGGGGAAATAGGGGCTAAGGATCTGGACGTGTGTCTGATTTTCAGAGAACAGGGATACGGGTCGATTTAGCAGGGGTGGAGTTATGTTAGTCCCGATAGTTCAGCTTCAGTTGAGGTTAGAATACATAAAGTTTAGATAAGGAATAGAGCTTGACAAGACTGGGGAGCTGAGGATATATCCCTCCTAGTAGGCTCCTCAAAGTTGATTGTCTGCTTTCTACTGGTAGTTGGCCGGATCTACCCTACTGTCCTGACTGGCCGTCTAGGAAGATCCCCCGCAGAAGGAAAATTCAGAGTTAAATGCCCAATTTTCCTTCCTTTGTATATGATGTGCAGGCTTATAAAATTGGGACCCTTTATCACATCTTTCTGATATTTGGCAGAGATGATCCTGAAGGTGTGATATATGGCCCTCCCAAATTTTATGTACACTGGTTGGACTGCAAAGATGTTAGTCAGACATACATTTATAAATTAATTGCTTATACTACCAGGACCCTTTATACAATCATTCTGAAAGTTGGCATAAATAGTAAACTTGGGGAGGGGTATAAACGTGCCAAGTTTCATCCACATTAGATGGGAGACAAAAAAGTTACAGCCAGGAATGTGTATGCAGATTTTTGCAAAATAACATAATTCAGCTGCTTATAAAATCTGATTCCTTCATCCAATTGTTCTGAAATGTCGTACACATAATGCCTTCCATTGGAGGTACAATCCCACCACGTTTCATCCAAATATAATTAAAAGGAAAAAAGGTACAGCTGAAAAGTAGTTTCCATTGAAACCAATGGAAATCAAAAACGAAACTAAAAACAAAAAGTGAAATTTTGATATTTACGAAAACGAAAACAAGCGATTCAGATAATGAAAATGAATAACTAATAACGACATGGGTCCCTGGTGCATGGCTCTAGTCCTATTCTTCCAGAGCAGCAGCTTCTAATGTGCCAGCGGCCTGCAGTTGTGACTCTGCAGCCAAAAATAATTTAGTGGCATGCCCTTTCCAGGGGTCCAATCTGTTTGGAATCCTCTTAGGAAAAAGTACTGGCTGATGCCTCTAACGAATAAAAAACAGACCATGCACAACTTTGGTATCCCAAAGAAACCTTTTGTCCCTTGAGGATTGGGTATGCACCAGCCGGTGGCGCCAGAAGACCGTACTATGGTTTCAGAGGAAACCAGCCCAGAGGCAAGCCTAGATGGTATAGACAGAGGGGAACAGAAGATCAGGGCAGACCCAAACAGGGATCTGGCACAACTAATGCCAAATCAGAGGCATGGCTGTGGGACCTCTCCCTAAACAGAACCCACAGCACTAGGGGGAAGATTACATCTTGGCAGAAAAATGGAATGAGACAACTTCATATGTGTGGGTCCTTCGAACTGTGCAAAGGGGATATGTCATAGAATTTCTTCATTCCCCACTGACCTCTTATTGTGTTTCCCCAGTTTCAAGAAAAAATGAAAAGCACCCAGCAATGCTAACAGGATAAACAAATTATTAAACATCCAGTCTATAGAACTGATGCCACGAGAAGAGAGAGGATCCGTGTTTTACTCCCTCCTGTTTCTGGTTCCAAAGAAATCAGAAGAGTAGAGGCAGGTGCTGGACCTCAAGAACCTTGAACCAATTTGTAAAGGTACAGAAATTCCAGTTGGAGACGCCCCAGTTCATTTGGTTGGTGATTGTGAGGGCTAAATGACTGACTTCCCTAGATCTCAGAGAAGCACATCTCCACGTGACCATCCTCCAGAAACACAGATGGTGGCTCAGGTTCACATATGCAGCCCAGCATTAGCAGTACACAGCACTTCCTTTCGGGCTAGTAACCTCACTCAGAAACTTCATGAAGGTTCTTATCCCCCTCATCGCAAATCTGAGGAAAGAGGGGATTCAAATACACCCCTATCTGGATGACATACTAATACGTTTGCCATCCAGAGAAAAGGCAATAGAAGATGTGCACAGAACGTTCCTCTACCTACAACGGGTGGGAACCTTTTCTGTCCTGGGGGCCACATTGAATATTAGTATGAACTCTGAGGGCCACATACAGGGTGGGGGTGGGGGTGCTTAACGGGTTTATTCAAGAAAAGGAGGGCCCAGATCATGGATCTGTGCTGTGGATATGTCCCCTACCCTTGTGTGCGTGCCCTTCTCTCCGCTCCATTATCATGAGCTCAGTTTTTCAGTGCCTGGGGGTAGGGAATGGATCCAGGGGCCAGATCCAGGTCCTGAAAAGGGGCTGCGTAAAAACTTGCCAAGGGCTACATTTAGCCCCTGGGCCTGAGTTCCCCCACTCCTGACTTAAAAGATCACAGCTTTGTAGTCAATCTAAGAAAAAGACATCAAATCCCCACTCAGGTGCTGGAGCATCTGGGGGTAATCTTGGACACCAGCAAGCACAGAGTTTTTCTCACCAAGCAGAGGCAAAACAAACTGCAAACACTGATGCGTTAGATCACGGAAAGGCACAGAACCAGACCGAAGACCCTAGCGAGCTTGCTGGGGGCCTCATGATCTCATGCCTCAGGATCTGCAATGGGCCAGATTCTAAGTGAGACACTCCAACATTTCCTCCTCCCCAGCAGGACCAACTGACACGGGACGGATCCTTCAGGGTCACAATACCTCAGGCGGTGAGGGAATCCCTTACTTGGTGGAAGGCAAAGGAATGCTTCCAGATGGGGTCTCCAATGTCGAACCCCTACAGGGTTACTGTGACAACTGACATGGGCCTGGAAGGTTGAGGGTACACACCTATCAGAAAACTATACAGGGCAGATGGCTAGAGTGGGAAAAGAGACATTACATCAATTAGTTGGAGCTAAGAGCAGTTTACCTGGCTCTGAGGGAACTCGCATCAGAACTCTGAGGAAAACACATTCTGGTGTATACGGACAACACTGTAGTGAAAGCATACGTAAACCACCGGGGTCAGGTGGGGGAAATTTCGCTTGGAGGCTCCACATCAATAAGCCTTCATCCTGATCAGATGGGTGGAACACAACTTGAAGTCCCTGGTAGCAGTTCACATCAAGGGAAAGGAAAACGTGCAAGCGGATTGGCTAGATCAGAAGACTTTAGACCCAGGAGAGTGAGCACTCTGCTTGAGAGCATTCAAAGCCATACTACAGGCTTTCGGACTTCCGGTAATAGACTTATTCACAGCAGCAAACAGCACAAAGGTGGACAAGTTCATGTCTTGGTTTCCGGACTACCGAGCAGTAGCTTTTGATGCTCTAAATCAACCATGGCCAGGGGGATTGACAAATGCGTTTCCACCATTTCCACTGATTGGCAGGACTTTGGCCAAACTCGAACAGGAATGAGTTCTCGTGATAATGGTCACACTCTTTTGGCCAAGGAGACTGTGGTTTGCAGACCTTCAAGAAATGAGCATATCTCCTCCACTCTGGTTACCGATGGACTCCAATCTACTCACCCAGGGACCTCTGAGATATGAAAAACCAGAACTTCTGAGGTTAACGGCTTGGAAATTTGAATGGAGAGCTCTAAGGAAGCTGGGGTATTCCAGAAAGGTCTTAGACACTATAATGCAGTGAAGATACTCCGCTACCAAGCATATTTACCAAGGGACTTGCTCAGTTTTTGCACACTGGTGTGAGTAGGAACGTCAGACCGGCTAAGGCTCATACGAATGCTATATTAGAGTTATTTCAAGAGGGGTTGAGCAAGGGTCTGAAACCTAATACGTTACCGTGAAAGGTAACACCTTGAAATAGTGTTCTCGATGCCATACAGGGTCACAGGGTAGCAAGGCATCCCCATGTAATCTGTTTTTGAGGGCCACAAGAGTTATTTCTCCTCTGGTAGTGCACCGCTTCCCTTCATGGAACTTTAATCTGGTGTCAAGGACTCTTACCAAAGTTCCCTTTGAGCTTATCGTGGAAATTTCACTGTTTTATCTATCTCTGAAAGTGCCTTTTTTAGTAGGCATCACTTCAGCTAGGAGGGAGCTGAATTGAGTGCGATGTCAATTGATTCTTCCTTTTGTTCTTTTAGAGAGTCGACCGTGGTCCTTAGATTGGACCTGGCTTTCTGTCCTAAAGCAAATGTTCATTTCCATTGGGAACAGAATGTGGTGGTGTCCTCTTTTTGTCCCAACCCATCCCACCCCCCAAGAATGGGTCTGGCATAAAGTTGATGTTAGGCACTTAAGGTATATATTGATAGAATGGTGCCTTTTAGGAAATCCTCCACCCTGTTTGTTGCATCCAGTCCACAGGAAAAGGGTGAAAGGGCATCCAAAGCTGTAATTGCACACTGGATGACTCTATGCATCATGGTGGCTTATAGAGTTGAGGATAGAGTTCCTCCTCAAAATGATTTTACTCACTCCTTGCAGGGAGCAGCCACTACCCAGGCCTATAGAAACTCTGCCTCTTATGGAGAAATATGTCATGCAGCTACCCGGTCATTGGTTCATACTTTTACCAGCCATTATAAAATTCCCCCACATAACTCAGCCCATGCAGCCTTTGGGGGAAGGTTTCTCCAGGCAATTCTGTGATTTTTCTTCTACTTTGGGTTTTTGTCATGCTGAAGTAATTGGTACCCTCCTTTTGTATTTAGTTGGGACACTGCTTTGTGACGTCCCCATAGTAAGAAGTGGCCGTCCAGAAGGATCCCTTGGGAGAAAGGAAAATTGGGTTCTTAGCTTTGGGAATTTTCCTTCTACGGGGAATCCCCCAAGACAGCCAGTTACCTGCCTGGTGTGAGAAATAACTTTATGGATTCTTGGCAAGTTACCTGTTGTGGATTAATTGTAAAATCTACAACCGTTAACGATGGTTACAAGGTTAAAGTTTTTAGTTGAGATATAGGAATAGAGTTTGATAAGTGGCAAGGTAAGAACCCAATTCTCTTGTCTGTGATTTTGATTATTTCCCTCCTATAATTAAGAAATGAAAACTCAATGTACTGTGCAAAATTTTGAGGCCACTTAATGCGTTAATATCTATCTGGTTTATTTATCTGGATTTCAACTTCTCAGAGTCTATAGATAGTGACCCGGAGAATGAATTCTCTGACCTCACACTAAAGTTGGTTTTGGCTGCATCTTAGTCAGTGGACCCAATTCTAAACCTGTGTGTGGACTGTGTGTGCAACGCACTGTATATGTGCAAAGAATGCATACAACATACACATGGGTTGAAGACTGTTCCTACTTCTTGTCATTCAGTGCCAATGGGTGCAGCCACACGTGATGCCTGCTGCGCCTTGGGCAGCCTTACCTCGTGATACAGTGCATTGTGTGGCTGCCAGATGTTCCTCCTGCTGCAGGGTGGGTAGCTGGCTGCTAAGTAGTACATCATTTGAGCAAGGTTGCGGACGTAGCGTGTAGCAGCCTTCCCCAAAATGCCCAAGGCACAGCAGCTCATCTGCCCATTTGCCATCTGCCCTGTCATGCGGCAAGGTCTGCTGTAGGGCTTTGAGTGTGGCCACGCCCTCCAGTCCCACATGGTCATGTCCTGGCCGGGCCGGGGGAGGGAGGCAGGACAGGGCCAGGCACCCGCTCATGTGGCCAGTGCCTCGGTCTGTCAGGCTTCCTGGGGGAAGCAATGGTCCGCCCTGCTCCCTATGCTGGCCCCACAGTGTGGCAGCTGTGCTTGCCTACCACAGGGCCACGTGGAGATCGGTCCCTCTGCAGCTTGTGTGGTTGCTCCCAATATGTTGTTTCAGTGAGGCTAGGAGAGGTGATAAATGGACATTGCAACATATTTATTTCCGATATTTAAGTTATTAAATTTCTTTTGTTAATAAAAACAAAAGATGGTGTTCAGTAGTTGAAGCCCCAGATGTAGATTTTTTTTAAAAAGGGCTTCAATAAAGCCAGTCAGTGTGGCTTAATGGACAAGGAGTTGGGCTTGGACCTGGGTGATGAAGGTTCAGATCCTGTCTTAGACATAAACTCTCTGGATGGTCTTGGGAAAGTCACTGTCAGCCTCAGTTCCCCATCTGTAGAATGGGAATAATAATCCCCTCCCTCACAAGGCTGATGTGAGGGTGAACTAGAAAACAACTGTAAAGCACTCTGAGCACTGAAAGCACTATATAAATGATTAATAACAATAATAAAAGAGAATGTTTATCCAAGTTAATAAATTATTTTCCATATTTTTCATTACAATTTTGATTAAAAAAATTCTGTATACTTCAATATTTTCACTCTTTTGAAATCCAAGCATTCGATTAGCCCATGAGACTTGCTTCAGAGTAGCTCAGTTGAAGCCTGGAAGGGAACTCTGGAGCGAGTGGTTTGTGGATCATGGCCTTAGTTTTTAAAGAGTTTTAATCTGATGATGTCTTTCACGTCTGTTGAATACTTTGCTTTTTCTGGACCTGGCAATGCTTGAGGGATATGTTAGTGTAAGGTTTCTAGATGTAGTATGATGTGCAAACAGATTGTGAGTCTGTGTTAAGGGTCTTATTGTGGAGGGGAAGGGATGAAGAGTGGGGAAATGTATTCACATTGTAATTTTCTTTTACTAATGCTTAGTTAATTCAAATTACAGTCCAACCCTGGTATTGTCACTTGCCTTGAAAATCAACCTCATAAGCTTGAAACAGGACATGTAGTAACTTTCCGAGAAGTTAATGGAATGTCATGTTTAAATGGATCCACGCACCAAATAACAGGTAAGTTTTATTGTATATATTTTGCTTGTATAAATATTTGTAAAAGGTAGGCATGCATGTTTTCCCTCACCATGATTCCAGAGCACTTGCAGCTGTAAGATTGCTGCCCATGGAACTTCATGTTGATCTGCAGCAGTAATTCTTCTGTTCATGGAGTTCTCTCTGGAGGTCTGCTAGATCAGAATAGACCAAGAAGGTTGAGAGACAAGGTCTGGACGATGTAAAGGATTTCTCTGAAGTAACCTTGAAATCTAGAGAGAAAGTGAGAGGCTGGTTGCTGTGTTGGTCCCAAATGTAAGAGACCGAGACAAAGTAGTTGATCCAATAAAAGCTGTAATCTGAATTACTTGGTCTGGATCTGTACCTTGAAAGTACTATAACTTAGTTATTTTTCAGGGGAGCTCTGCATAGTCCCCCGCATGAGATGTGAATGCAGTGATCAGTAGTTTCGGAATGCCCTCCAAAGCAATTATCTAAATATCCCTCCTGTGGGAACTCTCACACCTGTGCCGCCTTAGGGTATAAGAGAGGGGCTGTGTGCTGCTGCCTCAGTTCCCTTCAGCTGCATCTCAGCAGTTAGGAATCACTTGGGAGTTTTGCCTTTCCCTGAGCTTTTTCCAATGTTTATCAGGTATACATACTTTGCTTAGTTAGGTTTTCTTCTAGTTGCCTGATAACAGACAGTTCTTCGCTGACATGGCTTTCCCTAAGAAGACAATTGGTTTTAAAAAGTGTGTGAGTTGCCCTACTCAGTTCTCTGTCACAGACAGACATGAGAGGTGTTTATCTTCCCTAGGGGAAGGACAAGTCGTTTAGTCCTGCTCCATATATACAACTTTCCACTCTAGAGCATTGGATGATAGAAAAAGCAGGCTACAAGCTATGCTCCGGCAATGAGCACTGTCTGGAATGCTGACACAGACTGCAAGAGCAGTTTTGGCACCGCCACAACTCTGTGGTTAAAAATGTCAGTGGGCAGAAGTGCAAATCCTCCAAAACCGAACCTCCAAACCAGAGCACAGAAGTGGCTCAGCCACTGCAACAGCACACGAGTTCATCAGCATTGCTGGTTCCCTCATAAGGTCTCCAGAGCCCATTCTTTTGGACTCTTCCATGAGAAAGCTGTCCACTGTGGGGCATGGGGAACACAGCTCCATGGTTCTCAGGCAGGCTCCTCCTCATACCTGTCTCCTGCCTCTTTGCACATGGATGTCTCTCCTGCTCAAATGGAAAGAGGTGTATTTCAAAGGCCCTTTGACTTCAAACCTTTCTTTAGACAGAGAGCTCACCCCTTATTCTAAACTAAAAGGGTGGGCCATCATTTAGTTCCTATTGGAACCCATGGGAATTTTGGCAGTCTCCTTTTGGGTAGCCTGGAGCTTCTCAATCGTTTCCACAATCCCCACTCTAATGCAATACTCCCCATCTCCTCCCCCCGACTACAAACTACAGTGAAAGAAGGTGATTTAAACAAACTTTCAAAGGGAAATGATAAAGAACCCCAGCCCTCTACTAGTATAGATGGTAAGGCAGGTTCACAGTTGCAATCAGTCCCTCCCCCAAACTGTGTTTACAGGCCCCACCCCAGCCCCCAGGAAGGACTGTTTGAGCAGAAACTGGAATAGTCATTGCCACCTAGTTTCTTTGTTGATGAGCAAACGGGATGATATGGACAAATTACAGCCTCCGTCTCCCTCCCAAAATGTCAAGTTCTTTAATAAGATGCTGTATAAAATGACTAAAGCAGTTCCTGTTCTGGTAGTTAGTATTGAAAGGGAGGTGGAGGAGGCAGATCCTGTCTTTGAAATTTTGGATGAAGATGAGACTCCTGTTATAATCATGTCTGTCTTAGAGGGTTCAAATATTGACTGCACCAAGTAGCCAAAAAAATATTTGCAAGTATTCCCAGTTTCTGAGGGAAGAGGAGCTCTGCATAGTCCCATAACCCACCCACCTTCCCCTATGTAGTTCAGGTGAGGTGAAACTGGAAGGAACGGAGGTGGCAACACACAGCCCCTTCCTTTATACCCTCAAAGAGCACAGATGTGAGGGTTCCCCTGGGAGGGACATGTGCCCTGGTTTAAGATGATTGCTTGAGAACATTCCAGACCTGCTCACTGCACTAATGCCCTGTACGTAGGACTATGCAGAGCTCCCCTTCAAAGAACTACAGCTGCAGGTAAGTATTTTTGTCTCCTTTGTATTTTTAGCATTACTTCTTTGATAGTAAACTGGAATCATTGATCTATTTTTCGATATGAATCACGGGGAAATTTGCCTGGCATGCTGCACATAAACTTACATTTAATTATGCAGCAATTTTGTTAAGATAATTTTAAAAAAATCTAGAAGAGAAAAAAATGTGTCAGATTATTGATTCCAGTGGATAAGTCCGGTAAGTCGAACAGAGGGTAATGCCTTGCATTGTCCACTAGGAGGCAACACTAAGCTGAAAGCGTCTTGTTAGAGAGGCTCTGCTCTTTTACTCTCCAGTTTAGTATCTGCCTCCGAGCTAGGAGGAGCGTCGCACCAGGGCTCCGCTTCTGGCCCGTCCGAGGGACAAGAGGCGGACCCAAAAGACTTTGAGAGAGAATTTAGGAACTCAGGACTTGAAGCCCAATAGGGTTTCATGACATACCACAAAGAACTGCCGCTTGTGAGCCAGGGCCGGCCTTCGGGTAGGGACCCTTGATCGCGGCCGCTGAGGGACAGTCCTGGATGGCGGAGACCGCCAAAACCAGGAGTCGTTTAGGCACAGTGCCAGCCGAGGCCCGGGATATCCAGCCAGGAGCGCCCTGAGCAGTGGAGATAGCTGACTTGGTGTACGAGGGCCAGACGGTCTCGCGGAGCCAATCTGACTCGGAGGAGGCTCAGTCATCAGCGTCCCACCAAACAGTAAGACCCCCCGCGGACCCAGATCCTACCCAGCACCTGCAGCTCGGAGTGATGCAGAGCATGCTACAGCCCATTCAGAGCCTTAGTAAAGGTCAGGCCCGCTCCCGCTGCCGCCACAGGAGAGAAAAATCCCCCTCAGAGCCGCAGTCTAAGTGAGCTAAAGGTGCCTCAAAAAGGGTGAGAAAAGGCAAGCAAAAAGTCCCCTCACAGTCGCAGTCTAAGTGAGCTAAGGCTGTCTCTTATACACATCTAGATGTGTATAAGAGACAGAGCTAAGGGTGCCTCAAAAAAGGTGGGAAAAGGCAAGCAAAAAGCCCCTAGAGGTGCAAAGAGGCACAAAATATCCCTTAGGGAGCTAATGGGTTCCTCCTCAGGGAACGAAGGGACCTCAGAATTAACACGGTCTGAGGGGACCGGCTCAGATTCCGAAAGGAGTGTTTTCCCTCCCTCGGCTTCTAAAAGGAGAAAAAGCCAGAGCACCCATAAGAGTGGTAACCGCAGGCAAGGGGCCGAGCGGGACACCTCTGGAGAGGAGGTGGATTTTTCCCAATCAGACAGCTCCCAGGTGCAGGAGGCCACCCAGGACCCAGAGCAGCAACCTCTAGAGTTTAAGGAGCTGGGTAGGGAGCTCCCCTCAGGCTTAGGCCCCAAACTGTTACGGAGGGCCTCCCGGGTGCTGCGTATCACCCCCAAAGCCCAGGACAAGAAGGCTTTAGGTTCCTCCTTAGAGGAGTCAGACTCTGACAGGTATTCTATTCCCAGGCTGGACACTAGCAAGGGAGTCCAGATGGACAAAGCCTTGGAGAAAATTATTAGAGCACAATGGAAACTGCCTACACGGCACTCTAAGCTGTCCAAGGCACAACAGATGCTGTACGCCTTCCACAGGAGCTGTGACTATCTGTTTGCCACTCCTAGGGTAGACGCAGCCGCCTCTTCCCTGGCCCGTCAATTGGTCTTCCTAGCCGAAGGGGACCTTCTGCCCAAGGACCCAACGGACAAGGGTGTAGATGTGGGACTGAGGCGAAGCTATGAGGCCCTTTCCCACCTTCTTCGAATTGCCAGCACACCTCCTATGCCTCCAGGGCAGTGCTGAAGTGGTTTAAGCTCAGCAAGGATCCTGGGGTCAATCCACCTATGACGGACAGAATGGCCAGTAACATTACTATTGCCAATGCTTTTCTGGCAGATGCCGCCATGAGTTCGCTCATATGGACGGCGAAGGGAATGGCAGCGAATGTAGCCACATACCGCAGACTATGGCTGCGTTCATGGAGGGCAGACACTCATGTGAAGAACCTGTTAGTGCACGGGTGATTCAAGGAACCCAAGCACTTCAGCTCCACCTTGGATAAGGCCTTGGTAGAAGCTTCCTTATCCAGCCTTCGCCAGGATAAGAAGCACTCTTTGCAGCAGTTTCAGTCACACAGGTCCTTTTTTCGACCCTTTCATAGGCTTTCAAACCCTAGGAGGGAATCCTCTTACAGTAGGCCCTGGACCTCCTCTTCATACAGAGGCAGGGGTGACCACGGCCGCGGATACAGACCACCTAGACCCTCCACAGGGACCTCACAGCCGAGGCGATCCCCTGCTACACAGCGTTCCTGACTATTCCGGCTCCTGCTGTCCTGGTACTCAGCGTTCCTGACTATTCCGGCTCCTGCTGTCCTGGTACTGTCACTGTAGGCGGCCGCCTTCAGCAGTACTTCTCCACGTGGGAGGTGGCGACCACAGACCGATGGGTATTCGACGTGGTAGCTCGAGGCTACCCTATAGAGCTAAGAAAAACTCTCGGGGAACTCCTACAGCCCTCCCCAATGTCATCTATAAGCGCAAGACATGCCGCCATGACTGTAGAGATCCAACGCCTTGCGGAAACAAGGGCAATAGAGACAGTGCCGGTTGGGGAAAGAGGGTCAGGACTGTATTCAATTTTATTTTTGGTCCAAAAGAAGGAGGGATCATGGTGAGCGATCCTGGACTTGAAATACTTGAATAGATTTCTCAGGATTCCAAAGTTCCGCGTGGAGACTGTCCTCGATAACCCTCTCCCTCCAATCCGGAAACTGGTTAGCATCGATAGATCTGAATAATGCTTATCTGCAGATCTTGATCCATCCAGCCCACAGGCGATGGTTACGTTTTCTCTACCGCCAACACCATTGGCAGTTCCGAGCCCTTCTATTCGGCCTTGCTACAGCACCGAGGACCTTCCAATACCTCTAATCACCAACCTTTGGCGCCAAAGGTGCCAATACCTCTAATCGCCAACCTCAGACTCGTGGGCATAGCCATAGTCCCCTCATCAAAGCCGACAGCAAGGACCTGTGCCAGGCCCATGTCGGCAAGACGGTAGCTTACCTAGAGGGCCACGGCTTCGTGATCAACTACAACAAGAGCCAGCTCTCCCCCACGCAAAGGTTGGGACATCTAGGGCTCATTGTGGATGCTCATCTAGGAAGACTGTTCATCCCCCCGAGCCGACAGGACAAAATCAGGACCTTGATTCGAGAACTCGTAGGCCAAATACAAGTATCGATCCAGAGACTGGCATGCCTTCTGGGACTCATGGTCTCATGCTTCGTACACCTTCAGTGGAGCAGGCTCCACACCAGGCCTCTCCAGAGGTTCCTGAGGCCATTCCAGTCGCAACTGGCAACCAACACAACTGTCGCTACCCGAACGGACTGCACCACTATCTGGTCACTCTGATGGTGGCTAGAACCCGACCGCTTCAACTCAGGAGTGCAGCTGGACACACCACATTGGGTGACCATATCCGCGGATGCCTGCCTAAGGGGCTGGGGAGCCATCCTCAACCGCAGGGCGGTTCAAGGACTTTGGTCGAACACGGACCAGAGGCACAGCATCAATTGGCTAGAGCTGTCAGTATCACAGGGCCCTACTTGCCTTCACAGGGGAGATCTAAGGGTGCCATGTCCAAGTTTTGTCAGACAACATAACTGCGGTTGCCTATGTGAACCACCAAGGGGGGGGCGGGGTCGAAGTCAGTCTCGCTCCACAGGGAGGCTACTGGTCTGTTGAGATGGGCCGGGTGCACGGTCCTGTCCCTGTCAGCCCCCCACATACGGGGCATAGTGAATGTGGAGGCTGACCTGGCTCAGTCAGGAAACCATACAGCCAGGAGAATGGTCACTGAAGCAATCTATATTCCAGGAGCTGGCAGCCAGGTTTGGGAACCTATCCTTCCACCTATTTGCATCCCCGGACAATGCAAAGTGTCCAAGGTTCTTCTCCAGACACTATTGCTCAAAGGCGGTGGCAGCGGATGCTCTCTCCCAGCCGTGGCCAGCAGGTCTGCTCTATACTTTCCCGCCATTTCCATTGATTCAGAGAACTATAGTCAAAGCCACGATGGAGAGGGTCCACCTGGTGTTGATTGCCCCTTTCTGGCCCCGCAGACCGTGGTTTGCGGATCTACTGAACCTGTCAGAGGGATCCTTCTACCAACTGCCACTCCTTGACGACCTCTTGTCACAGGGTCCAATACGCCACGAGAACCCCTGTCTCCGCAGGCTGACAGCATGGAGGTTGAATCCGACGTCCTCGCGCAGTTCGGATACCCGAGTACAGTGGTAACTACCGTGATGGCGTCAAGGAGATTCTCCACCAGGCGGATTTACCAGAGTTCCTGGAAGGCGTTCACTGCATGGTGCATACTGAACAAGGTTCCGTCCCGCTCCCCGTAGGTCGGAGACATCTTGGCCTTCCTTCAGTGTGGACTAGACAAGGAACTTAGGCCTAATACCCTGACTAGGCAGCTAGTGACTATCGACAGTACGTTATCAACAAATGCAGAAAGATTTGCTTTGCATCCTCACCTCAAAAGGTTTTTGAGGGGAGCACGACAAATAGCCCCACCTGTAGTCCATAGGCTTCCCTCGTGGAACCTGAACATTGTTCTTCGGGCTCTCATGGCCCCCCCTTTTGAGTCTCTCCGGGAAGTTTCCCTCTATTTTTTGACTATCAAGGTAGTGTTTTTGGTGGCCATCACTTCGGCCCGTAGGGTATCAGAACTAGGGACCCTTTCTATGGACCCAGCAATATGCAGTTTCAAGAGGGAATCAGTATCCCTAACGCTGGACCCAGCTTTCATTCCAAAGGAGAACGCCGTGTTTCATAGAGGGCAGGAGCTGTCCTTACCATCCTTTTGTCCCCGGCCAAGACACCCTTTAGAGAAACGGTGGCACACTCTCGACGTTAGGAGGGCATTAAAGTTTTATCTGGATAGGACTTTTCAATTCAGACAGTCCTCTGCCCTCTTTGTCAACTGTAACCCAAGGATAATGGGTAGAAAGACTTCCAAATCTGTGATATCTCACTGGGTTTCTTGCTATATTCAGGAGGCCTACAGCACGGTGGGGCTTTCCCCACCGGCAAGAATTCTTCCTCATTCAACCAGGGCGGCGGCAGCCACTTGGTTCTTCCGCTATAGGGCCTCTTATGCGGAGATATGCAGGGCTGCCACATGGAAGTCAATGCACACCTTTACTAGGCACTATAAGGTAGACCTTCTGGACTCTGTTGAGGCAGCGTTCGGACGCTGTATCCTCCAAGGGGTTGTACGCTAGTGCTCAATAGTTAGGAGTGTACCCCGCAGCTATCCCTCCTGAAGCCGACATAACTGCTTGTTACCTCCCTCTGTCCGACTTACCGAACTTCATCCACTAGAATGCCCAATTGGGTTCCTTATCTGGAAATTGGGATTCTAGTTGATGAACAGGGAGGTAAGTCGACCCACTCAGTGCTGTTTCTTGGATACGGGGTACTCTCTCTCCAGATAGGCATTCTGCCTTCGGTAGGGTTAATTCTTATTTCCTTTTTTGTAGGCCCGATAGGTGCGTTAGTTGTCTATCCATGGATAGGGAGGTTCTCTATTGTTTCCTTAAAATGTTTAGATTCTACTCTACGGCTTTCAAGAACTGAAGAGCGAGAGAGCAGAACCTCCCTAACAAGACGCTTTCAGCTTTGTGCTGCCTCCTAGTGGACGATGCAAGGCATTACCCTCTGACTTACCCCCCTGTTCATCAACTAGAATCCCAATTCCCAGGTAAGGAACCCAATTGGGCACTCTGTACTGTAGTTTCGTCTTGGTGCCTCTAAATGATAGTGCTTTGGTTTTTGTGGTAATATCTGGCAATACTAATCTCATCAGGGGCATGTTAACTCATGTGACGGGCAGCTGCCATCCCACCCGGGAGTAGGGGAAGGCTACCCCTGGCCGGGTTCACTCTGGCGGCCGGAACACAAGGCCCCGTGGCCTGACCCAGCCAGGGAAGAAATACACGGCTGACCGGCTCCACCCCTGTGCTGTGGCCGGCATCCTATTCCTTCCACCATGACAAGCAGCCATGGCTGCCAATAACAGGCAGTTATGGCTGGCTACCATGGCGACTTCCAATGCTGGGAAGAGTGCGCGCACCTTGGTGGCCCGTAGGGCTTGACCATGGACACGGTTCATTTGGGGCCCATGTTTTCGGCCCAGCCACACCAACCCCATCGGGGTTTTGAACCAGGCCCACATCTGGTGGGCCCGGAACAGTCTGACGGAGTTCAGTGCTGACCTAGGCGGGTCAGGGCAGACAAGTGTCACGTTAGTACACCCTGTGTTTGTAGAAAGAATATTTTACAGAGGCATCCCCTACTACTACTACTACTACCAATGCTGTTACTACTTATCATTTCTCCCAGGGAGCCCTCCTGGATGGCCAGTTGAAAATAGTGGGGTTACATCCCTGCCACAGCCACTAGCAGGCAGACTTCCTAATTTTAACCGGAGCATGCTCAGAGGGGATCTTGCCCCTAAGCTCTATTTCTTTGTCTGCCTTCATAGCTACAGGACGCAGGCTAGGCAGCCTCCATCTAGAATGGAGTTTTTTGGCTACCAGTTAGCATTTTTGACTTTTTTCCCCCCCTACTTTTTTTAAAGGGATTTGGTCCCAGGAAAAGCCTGATTGCAGTGCCCATCCCCCCTCCTCTAGTGGGAGGAGAACAGCCAACGGTTTTCAGTTCCGGGACCTCCCCATAGCTTAGTGAGGGACCTGGACCCCTGGAAGCAAGGACATTTAGAGGCTGGTGTCTAGTGGTGCTCCGCTGAGGCTCCTACCCCACCATGACTGGTTTCCCTCCTTGGGAAAGGTCTTGACTCGCTCCCCCCCCCCCAGGCAACATAGCCGGCGAGCCTGCCCACACTCCCAAGTGCATCAGCTGAGCCAGTGCTTCCAGCGGGGAACCCATAAGCATCCAGGAGGCCCTCCTTTACCCAGTAACGGCAACCATAAAGAGACGCGTGCAGGAGGCAGCAGTTGAGGCCATGGAGGCCAGAGTGTGAACTCAAAAGAAAATGCTCCCCGGCCAAACCCTCAGGGAAAGGGTGTCCCCATAAGGGCCCCTCCTGACCGGTCTCCAAGGGAAAGCTCCTGCTCCCCAAAAGACCCTGCAAAGTAGCCAGATCTCTGCTGGAGTCTCCTCACCTCTCCGCATTGGGTTCGGAGGAAATTTGAGTCAGTGGGCTCCTGGGAAGGGTCCTCTTCATACACTGCAGCCCCCCAAAATAAGAACAAAGGCTGGGGAGGCAAGAACACCCCCCCGACCCTCTAATGATGGGAAGGATGAGGGCTCTGAGCTCCGAGATTCTGAGCAACAGGCTTCTGATCATGGAGTGGGTCACTCCTCCCTCGAGGAAGGAAAGATAGAGGAACCTACCCTCGAGACTTTGTCTCATCTGGACAGAGATATAGGGATCGTATCTTTGACCTGATAATTAAAGCTCTGCATCTCAGGGAAAAGAAAGATAAAAGAGATTCATCAGACTCCTCAGAGGAGGAATCAGAGAATATATCCCCAGGTCAAGATCCAGAGTCAAGAGCAAGGTCCTGGATAAAGGCATATGAAAAAATCATTAAAAAGGAGTGGCAACTACAAATAGATCTTGAAAAATGACTAGGACACAGGAATCTTTATACTCACTATCTAGAAGCAAGGAAAATCTTCTCGCCATCACTAAAGTGGATGCCGCGGCGGCCTTTCTGGCCCAGCACTCAGTTTTCCCCATGGAAGGGGAATGCTTCCCAAAAGACCCGACTTACAAGGGTATTGAAGTTAATCGTAGGAGGAACTTTGAAGAGAGATCAAAGTTCCTCCTCCAAAACTCTTGTTTATGCTCTGGTCATCTCTCGCCTCGATTACTGTAACCTCCTTCTTTCTGGCCTTCCCCGGTCTCACCTTTCTTCCCTCATCTCTGTCCAAAACTCTGCTGCCAGGGTCATCTACCTCGCCAGTCGCTTCGACCATGTGCAGCCCCTCCTCTCTTCGCTTCACTGGCTTCCCCTTCCTGAACGAATCCTGCACAAGCTCCTAGTCTTCACCTATAAAGCTCTTCACAACC
>QEPC01007299.1:51471-67430 GCA_003113815.1 Sphenodon punctatus
GTTCACATGGGGCTCCCCCACCCATGAACAAGCAGCATGGGGGTGGGGCTTGGCTTGTGGATGGGGCTTGTGGCAGGGCTTGGCTTGGGGGCAGCAACCTGAGAAGGGCCTAGGGGTGCAAAATTCCTAAATCCGACCCTGGTCAGGACTCTACTTCATGCTGTTCCTCGTCGCCAAAAAATCGGATGAATGGTGGGTGGTGCTAGATATCAAAAACTTAAATCTAGCCATCTGGGTCCAGACGTTCAAGATGGAAACTCTACAATCCATCCGACTCGTGATTTCCAAGGGGGAGTGACTAACATCACTCAATTACAAGGAAGCCAACCTACATGTCCCCATCCTCCAGTCGCACAGACGATGGATCAGGTTCACATATGCACAGCAACAGTGGCAGTACACAACTCTGCCCTTTGGTCTAGCCACCTCCCCAAGGACCTTCACCAAGGTGCTAATCCCTCTCATCGCCAACCTGAGAAGGGAGGGGATCAAGCTGCATCCATACCTGGATAACATACTTATCAGGTCGCCTTGCAGGGACAAAGTGCTAGCAGATGTCCACAGAACCATCCACTACTGCAAGAACAGTTTCATCATCAACCTGGAGAACTCTCAAACACCTGGGGGTCATTCTGGACACCAAGATGTTCTGAGTTTTTCTCCACAGCACAGAGACAAGAGAAGCTGAGAGCTTTGGCCTCACAGATCGGTCAGCAACGCAAAGCCCAACTCATATAGTTGGCCAGCCTGCTGGGACTCATGATCTCCTGCCTGGGAATCGTACAGTGGGCAAGATTCCATGCCAGACCTCTGCAGCATTTCCTTCGTCCCTGGCAGGACGACATCACAGACAACAAGAATCCGTGGATCAAGGTCCCTCCACATCTCAAAGAATCACTCCACTGGTGGCTATCAGAAAGTCGCTTCGAGACAGGTGTACCGCTATCGGATCTGGACTGAGTCAAATCTATAAAAATCTATAAAATAAAATAAATATGATGGATGCAAGCCTTCAAGGATGGGGTGCTCATATACAACACAATGTGACCCAAGACAAGTGGCTCCAGCGGGAGTGCAAACAGCACATCATTTGGCTAGAGCTTCAAGCCATCTACCTGGCCTTAAAGAGGCTAGTGCCGGACTTCCGGGGGAAACATGTACTCGTCTACACAGACAACACCGTGGTGAAAGCATATGTGAACCTCCAAGGGGGTTCTTGCTCAGAATCCCAACATCAACAAGCACCTCTCCTCATTTCCTGGGCGGAGCGCAACCTTTCCTCCCTAACTGCGATCCACAAGGGAGTAGCGAACATGTGAGCTGACTGGCTAAGCCATTGGATAATTGATTCAAAGGGAGTGGGCCCTCAGCAACAAGACATTCCAAATGATCGTTCAGAACTTTGGCCATCCGGTGATGGATGTGTTCACCGCGGCAAACAATGCAAAAAATGTACTCTTCGTGTCCAGGTTCCCAGATTACCGAGCGGTGACATTCAATGCCCTGGACACACCTTGGCCCCGAGGCCTAACCTACACCTTCCCACCGTTCTCTCTGCTGGGCAAGACAGTGGCAAAGATCAGGAGGGAGAGAACAACCACAAACAGTGGCGCCATACTGTCAGAGACGCCTGTGATTCGTGGACCTATAGCACCTGAGCTCAGCTCCTCCCCTTCACCTGTCGGAATACACAGATCTCCTGTCCCAGGGCCATCTCCTCATTGACAACTCAGGGCTACTGAAATTAAGAGCCTGCAAATTGAGCGGTGAGCCCTGAGAAAACTGGGCTACTCGAACCAGGTCCTGGTTGCCAATAGCGTGCCGAGCTAGGTTCAAGGTATTGGTAATGATCTATAAGGCCCTTCACAGTCTCGGCCTCTCGTACCTCAAATACCGCCTCACCCTCCTCACCCCAGAGCGGCTCCTTCGGTCTGCTGGGGGTGCCTTTGGAGGTCCCCCGGGTTAAGCGGGTGGCCACAATGGAGAGGGCATTTTTGGTGGCCAGGCCGTGTCTTTGGAACTCCCTCCCGGAGGAAGCTCGCCTGGCCCCAAGCCTTTTAACATTTCGGTGGGCTTGTAAAACCTGGCTATTCGCCCAGGCCTTTGGGGAGGGGGGTTAGGGTTTTTACTCTTTCCTACCCTTATTTTTATTTTGTTTACTTTTTTCCTAACCCTGTTTTGTGGTTTTAAATTGTTGTGTTGGTTTTTTAAAATTGTTTTTATCTTTATGAATTGTTTTTACTTGATTGTACGTCACCCTGAGATGCCGTAGGCATATGGGGCGACTAATAAATGTTTAAAATAAAATAAAATAAATAAATATGGACACCGTGCTGCAATTCAGACAACTGACCATGAAGCGCATTTATCAGGGAACTTGGACTACCTTTGCCAAATGGTGCGGGGCCAAAAACTTCAGGTCAACCAAAGCCTCCATTAAAGTAATCCTTGAGTTTCTCCAAGAGGGTCTAGATAAAGGGCTAAAGCCTAATACTCTCCAGAGACAGGTAGCAGCCCTCAATAGCGTGCTTTGTACAGTGCATGGAGTGAGCCTAGCTAGACACCATCATGTAACCCGTTTTCTAAGGGCAGCGAGAGTTCTCTCCCTTCCCGTAGCTTACTGTTTCCCGTCATGGAACCTTAACCTTGTGTTGAGGGCCCTAACTAAGGTCCCCTTTGAACCTCTTCACGAGGTCTCCCTCTACTACCTTTCCTTAAAAATGGCGGCCTTGTTAGAGATTTATTTATTTATTTATAAAACAATTTATATACTGCCCCCCTCCTGCCCAATGGCAGCCCAGGGTGATGAACAACATAATAAAAGTACAAAAATATAAAATACCATATACAATAAAATAACAAAACAATAACCCAGTAGAAACCCAAGATAAAAAATACCCTTGATCCTAAGGAAAACCCCCCTTCCCACTACCCACCCCCCTCACCAAATGCGTGGTGAAACAAACCGGTATTATGTTGTCTGTGGAAGGAGGGGAGATCTGGACAGAGGCAGATCTGCATGGGGAGGGAGTTCCATAGCTGCGCTGCAGCCACTGAGAAATGTCCTCTTGAACATTGCCCCCTGGGAAACTCAGAGGACCTCCAAGAAGGCGCCCCTGGCCAACCGCAGGGGCCGATTCAGGACACGGCAGGTGAGGCGATCCCACAGGTAAGTGGGACCCAAGCCATGTAGAGCTTTAAAGGTAATAACCAACAACTTGAATCATGCCTGGAAGACTAGGCAGCCAGTGCAGAGAACAGAGCTCCCGGTGTGGAGTGGCACAGGGATCCATTCTGTCCCCTCTCCTGTCCTGTTCAACGTGTACATGCAGCCTTTGGGTGAGATCATGAGAGTGTTTGAGGTCCGGTGACATCGGGACACTGATGACACCCAACACTCTCTCTCATTTTCATCGGACCCAAGCCTGGCATTCTCAATGTTTGCTCAGTGTTATGTGCTCCCGGCGGCCAGTACCCACAAGGAGGCAAGCTGCCACATTCTGCATCAGCTGCAGTGTCTGGGTCATCACCAAGGGTAGCCCCATGTAGTGTGTCATGCAGTAGTCCAATCTCGAGGTGATGAATGCATGGTTGATGGTGGCAAGATTGGAGCAGGAGACGCAAAGCCAAAGATGTCGAACCAGATGTAGTTTACCAAACGCACTGGGCATCCAGGCGGAGCTGTGAATTGAGGAGGACTTCCAGACTCTGAACCTGAGGGACACTCTCCATCAGTGATGGGGACCTCCACTCACTTGGCACTTCCTACCATCATCACCTCCGTCTTGTTGGGATTCAGCTTCAGATGACTCACCCTCATCCAATCCCCCACTGCAGATAGGCACTGGGCAAACATTGAGACTGCCAGGCTTGGGTCCGATGAAAATGAGAGATCGAGTTGGGTGTCATCAGCGTACCGATGTCACCGGACCTCAAACGCTCTCACGATCTCGCCCAAAGGCTGCATGTACACGTTGAACAGGACAGGAGAGGGGACAGAATGGATCCCTGTGGCACTCCACACATGAGATCCTGAGCGGATATGTGAAATCCCATAGAAGCACACACTTGAGTTCTTCTGACCAGGAAAGAGCAGAACTGTTCAAGAACAGTTCCACCCACCCCAGCACGGTCCTGCGGGCGAGTCACCAACATCTCGTTGTCAACTGTGTCAAACGCTCCTGAAAGATATGCCAGAATCAAAAGGGTGAACTGACCTCGGTCCAACTCCTGGCGCAGATCATTAACCAAGACCACAAGCGCAGTCTCAGTGCCGTAGTCCGGTGGAGGAGCTCGGAACTGAGCGTCCTCTCGGTTGACCAGTCCTTCTGCTCCTTCCAGGCATCATCAGTATCCCTCTGACTGGACCCGGCTTCTGTCCCAAGGTAAATAGTCGCTTCCATTGGAATCAGAAAATAACACTCGCCTCCTTCTGCCCCAACCTGTGCCACCCTCAGGAACAGGTCTGGCACAAACGTGATGTTAGGAGAGCCTATCTGGATAGGACAGCTCACTTCTGCAAATCCTCAGCCCTATTCATGGCATACAGCCTCCCAGTGCCGGGGCCTGCGGGCTTCCAAGGCAGTAATTACACACTGGATGTCCCTATGTATGATTGAAGCCTGCAAGGCGGAGAACAAACTGCCTCCCCAAAAGGTGGTTGCCCAGGATATTGACGTGGGGCTGAACTGTAGAAGCAAAAGAGTAAGCACTGTATACAACTATGCTTGCAGAAATTATCTACATTTCTTACACATACAAACATAGTCCATGCTTAATGACATTCTCNACTACCTTTGCCAAATGGTGCGGGGCCAAAAACTTCAGGTCAACCAAAGCCTCCATTAAAGTAATCCTTGAGTTTCTCCAAGAGGGTCTAGATAAAGGGTTAAAGCCTAATACTCTCCAGTGACAGGTAGCAGCCCTCAATAGCGTGCTTTGTACAGTGCATGGAATGAGCCTAGCTAGACACCATCATGTAACCCATTTTCTAAGGGCAGCGAGAGTTCTCTCCCTTCCCGTAGCTTACTGTTTCCCGTCATGGAACCTTAACCTTGTGTTGAGGGCCCTAACTAAGGTCCCCTTTGAACCTCTTCACGAGGTCTCCCTCTACTACCTTTCCTTAAAAATAGCGGCCTTGTTAGAGATTTATTTATTTATTTATAAAACAATTTATATACTGCCCCCCTCCTGCCCAATGGCAGCCCAGGGTGATGAACAACATAATAAAAGTACAAAAATATAAAATACCATATACAATAAAATAACAAAACAATAACCCAAGATAAAACCCAAGATAAAAAATACCCTTGATCCTAAGGAAAACCCCCCTTCCCACTACCCACCCCCCTCACCAAATGCGTGGTGAAACAAACCGGTATTATGTTGTCTGTGGAAGGAGGGGAGATCTGGACAGAGGCAGATCTGCATGGGGAGGGAGTTCCATAGCTGCGCTGCAGCCACTGAGAAATGTCCTCTTGAACATTGCCCCCTGGGAAACTCAGAGGACCTCCAAGAAGGCGCCCCTGGCCAACCGCAGGGGCCGATTCAGGACACGGCAGGTGAGGCGATCCCACAGGTAAGTGGGACCCAAGCCATGTAGAGCTTTAAAGGTAATAACCAACAACTTGAATCATGCCTGGAAGACTAGGCAGCCAGTGCAGAGAACAGAGCTCCCGGTGTGGAGTGGCACAGGGATCCATTCTGTCCCCTCTCCTGTCCTGTTCAACGTGTACATGCAGCCTTTGGGTGAGATCATGAGAGTGTTTGAGGTCCGGTGACATCGGGACACTGATGACACCCAACACTCTCTCTCATTTTCATCGGACCCAAGCCTGGCATTCTCAATGTTTGCTCAGTGTTATGTGCTCCCGGCGGCCAGTCCCCACAAGGAGGCAAGCTGCCACATTCTGCATCAGCTGCAGTGTCTGGGTCATCGCCAAGGGTAGCCCCATGTAGTGTGTCATGCAGTAGTCCAATCTCGAGGTGATGAATGCATGGTTGATGGTGGCAAGATTGGAGCAGGAGACGCAAAGCCAAAGATGTCGAACCAGATGTAGTTTACCAAACGCACTGGGCATCCAGGCGGAGCTGTGAATTGAGGAGGACTTCCAGACTCTGAACCTGAGGGACACTCTCCATCAGTGATGGGGACCTCCACTCACTTGGCACTTCCTACCATCATCACCTCCGTCTTGTTGGGATTCAGCTTCAGATGACTCACCCTCATCCAATCCCCCACTGCAGATAGGCACTGGGCAAACATTGAGACTGCCAGGCTTGGGTCCGATGAAAATGAGAGATCGAGTTGGGTGTCATCAGCGTACCGATGTCACCGGACCTCAAACGCTCTCACGATCTCGCCCAAAGGCTGCATGTACACGTTGAACAGGACAGGAGAGGGGACAGAATGGATCCCTGTGGCACTCCACACATGAGATCCTGAGCGGATATGTGAAATCCCATAGAAGCACACACTTGAGTTCTTCTGACCAGGAAAGAGCAGAACTGTTCAAGAACAGTTCCACCCACCCCAGCACGGTCCTGCGGGCGAGTCACCAACATCTCGTTGTCAACTGTGTCAAACGCTCCTGAAAGATATGCCAGAATCAAAAGGGTGAACTGACCTCGGTCCAACTCCTGGCGCAGATCATTAACCAAGACCACAAGCGCAGTCTCAGTGCCGTAGTCCGGTGGAGGAGCTCGGAACTGAGCGTCCTCTCGGTTGACCAGTCCTTCTGCTCCTTCCAGGCATCATCAGTATCCCTCTGACTGGACCCAGGCTTCTGTCCCAAGGTAAATAGTCGCTTCCATTGGAATCAGAAAATAACACTCGCCTCCTTCTGCCCCAACCTGTGCCACCCTCAGGAACAGGTCTGGCACAAACGTGATGTTAGGAGAGCCTATCTGGATAGGACAGCTCACTTCTGCAAATCCTCAGCCCTATTCGTGGCATACAGCCTCCCAGTGCCGGGGCCTGCGGGCTTCCAAGGCAGTAATTACACACTGGATGTCCCTATGTATGATTGAAGCCTGCAAGGCGGAGAACAAACTGCCTCCCCAAAAGGTGGTTGCCCAGGATATTGACGTGGGGCTGAACTGTAGAAGCAAAAGAGTAAGCACTGTATACAACTATTCTTGCAGAAATTATCTACATTTCTTACACATACAAACATAGTCCATGCTTAATGACATTCTCACCAAAATAATTACTTTCCTTTTCTCTTTCAGTGGTGTCTCCTTACTCTTTCAGCATTGAGAATACTTTAGATATGGAACCTTACACACATGGAGGCATAGCTGTTCAAGTAAAGACACATAAAATGTTTCACTTTGTAAGTATTTGTCATGACGTGCCTCTCTTTAAGATGAAAATGTATATTTAATAACGTAGATTGAAGTTCAGAAGAGGTATAGGTAAATAGGATGATGATGTATTATTCATGTAGGCAGAGATAATATTCTGCAAAGTTACCCCATATGTGAAACTGAAAATGTAATCCATTAAACATAAATCATGGGTGACTTTTATGAAATCAGCAGAACTGTTTTACATAAAATTAATGATATGCTGGACCATTAGTTTTCCTTAAATTATGTTTTAAGTGAGCACACTATATAGAAATGTGTCCTGGGGAAGAATACTATAGGCAGCTGCATCTTGGTCAGTTGTTAAGAAACGCTTAAGGAAAATCTTTGCATTTAGCTGGAAAGCAGGAATTGCTGTAGCGGCTGTAAAATCAGGTAACATTAATGAAAGCGGAGATAGTAGAGCTGAACGCTGAGAAGAGCTGTTCAGTCTTCCAGTGCTACTACATTTGATCCTTGCACTTGCTTGCTCGCTGTTTGTTTCCAGTCACTCAGCATGGGGGGGCAAGTGTTGTTTGGTCACACAAACCCTGGAATGAGCATAGGTTTGCAGAGAATTGCAAATCCAGGGAACTCCTCAGCAGATCCATATGGCAGCTGAAAACACGACAAGGAATCAACATATGTTTACCATACTGCCATTGGACCATGCCAATTTCAATTTAAGGTATATTGGTTTCAGTGCAAAGTGTCAGGTGTGGCCCTTTCAGGATGGTTTGTCAGTTTCAGTGCCAGGCTGGCTAGTGTGTCAATTTTAGTGCTTTTCACTCTGAGTTTGAATGTGGGGCTTGCTGTCTTGTCAGCTTCAGTGCGGGGCTTTCCGCCTGTTTGTCCCTATTTATGCTGCCACCTGATGGGCTTCCCCTAAGGTAGCAACATAAACATGGAGCAGCTTGACTCTTTTGATCAAACTGCTCTCCTTTGGGATAATGTCATGGGTACTACCATCGAGCACATTTGCCCCATTAGTACCATAATTTGTAGAGCTACCCATTGTTCTTCGCTACATTCATTGTTACCCAATAGCTCATCATCTGTAACACAGACAGGTGTATTATGTTCAGTTTGCGGGGACTTCTTTTTTTCTTCTAGGAGCGGCTAGAGAAGCAGTTAACAAATCCGACTTACCTTATTGCCGACTTCAGCAAACCTGAGGTAATCAGGATGTACCTTTTTTATATAGAATTGTTGAATTTAATTCCCCAACACTAGATTTTATTTTTAAAAATACAGAGCTGCACATTTATCTGTACTGTTTGAATGTGGGCATATTTGAAAATTGTAGGTAGAAGAGGACATAGTTTACATAGTATTGTAAAATGTACGTTAGAATTACTGTGCCTAAAATTTTTTGAATTGCCAGCTTTAGTAGAAGGAAAATATAAGAGACAGGTTTGACATCATGGTTCCTTTAAACAAACTCTTAAATGTTTCAGGAGAGAAAATTGAGGGGTATGGTAAGGTTAAATTCTTGTCTCACCCTGCCTGCTTCTCTTTAAACAGATTTTAGCACTCCCCAGATGGACCTTTGTACCAAGGATGAACTCATACTTTTTGTATTTTATTCAGTTACTGAGAGAAAAAAATTTGTGGGATTTTTTCTAAGTAAGGAACTGTAGAGTTTTGTGCTGTGTTGCTGTAATGAGAGCAGAGGTCTGCAAATTCTTTTATTAGAGAAAACACTTTTTTTGTATTCTTTTGTCCATGCATCAACCAACAGGAAGGTAAATAAGTAACCATGTTGGTTTAAGAACGTAAGTTATTTATTGGGTCAGAAAAATGGTGCATCCAGCCCAGCATTCTGTCTCTGACAGTGGCCAGCCGTGGTTGCTTCACGGGAGTACGTTAGCAGGTTACAATGGAGAGATCCATTTCCAGTCATCCTGTCCCAGTTTCCGAGAGTCAAAGGTCTTGTACTCCTGACCAACCCAACTAGTCCAACCTTATTTAACATCTGTGTAAATAATTAGAATCTCACCAAGTTCAGGTTAACTATATGATGCCCAAAATTGGAAACTATAAAGTATCTGTCCTAATGTATGCTGACGATACTATTTTGCTGTCTACGGCAAGGCTGGACCTAGTACGGCTTCCTGAGGATTTTGGGTCAGCCTGTGCCAAAGACAACTTGGTAATTAATTGTAATGATTTTCATCTCAAAATATAAAGCTGAAAAATGGTACATACAAGGGTAGAAAGAAGAGCAGGTACGATTATTTAAATATCTCAGGGTAATCTTTGCATTTAATGGCTCATGGGCACCACATAGCCGGTCTATCAAACAAGCTCTGACCCCAATTATTATAACATTTCTAAAGTTTTATAAATCTAAGGGGGGATTTCAACTGAGACCAGCCTTAAAGATTTATGAGGCGAAAGCCATCTCTAAAATGTGTTATGGAGCTTAGGTATGGGGATATGACACTTCGGTTAATGATTGCTGCGAGGTCATCCAAAATAAATTTTTGAGGGAGATTTTTGGAACTCCCCCAGCAAACCTCCTCAGCTACATTAAGATCAGAGGTAGGAATGAAATCTGTGGTGGCAAAAGTGGAGAAATTTATTCTGTTGTTCATGTTAAAGATGTTTGCCACCTGATTCCTTGCTGAAATTGTGCTTGGATGAAAAAAATAGCCCTCATTGGTTTGACGGGGATCCATGGTGGAAGGGCATAAGGAATAAATTAAGCCTTTTAGGGTTTTTTGTAGATTTTGTAAAATCTTTCCACCTAAAAGAAGCAAAGAGGTTGATTAAACGAAGGATGAAAGATATTTCTCAGCAGCAACAAAGAGCTCAAGCCAGACTCTCTTGTCAATCCCCATATTACAAATATTGGCTACCTAAAGATGAGGGGGCTGGATACTTGGTACTAATATCAAACCCAAGGCTTAGAAACGCTTTCTTTGATCTGAGGTTTCAGACTATGAGCTCTGCAGTGACACTGGGATGTTACGGGAAGATCTTGTACAAAGATTGTCTATGTAGTTGTGGAATGGGGTGGTTGATGACCTCCCCCATTATATCCTGGCCTGCCCAATGTTCTTTGCAATCTGCCAAAAGCTACAAGAATCAGTTAAATTAGATTGAAATTGGCCAACGTTGCAGAAATTGATATTTTTATTAACTGATAAGAATGAGGTGGTCTCCAAAGCTGTGGCTATTTTTGAACTTACAGCAGGAAGGATAAGAGCCCAGTGTGATAAGTAAAGGAAGAAGTGGGATAGACGGTTTCTTGGGCAGCTATTTAATGGAGGATGTACATGGTGTTATCAAACTAATCTAATGTCTCATTAAGTTATGGTACTAACATGAAATATATCACTGATGATGATGATCCCTTGTATGCTAAGGTTAGGATAAATGAACAACTATGTATGCTTCTGATAGAAAGATCAGGGTTAACTGCTGATTATAACCAACACTGAAATGTCTATGGCAACATGTTCTGCCTACCCAAGTAGGTATTGTATTTAGCTGATTAAGTATATTCAGGGGTCAAGCTCTGCCAAAGTACTCCAATATCAATGAAATAAGGCTAAGTTTTACTTATTGTTGTAATTAGCCCCAGGTTAATAAGATAGCTTTCGTTAAATATCATGCTGCCCCCTTGACTGAGTATAGAGTGAGTATGAAATAGTTTTAGAAATTGAAGATTGTGTTATCCACAATCCTGCTTCTCCTCGTGTTAGAATGAGGGGACCAGGGCTAGACACGTTATGCTATGTTATATTTGGATAACAAATTCTATATGTATAGGTTTCCTTTATTGTGATATACCTAATGTATTGAGTGATGGGTTTTTTTGTTCATTTGTTGTCTGGCCAAGGCGCCAGCCAGAGCCGTTAATAAACTAAGCCCAACTAGCAGTCCTTAATGGACCTGGCTTACAAAAATTCATACAGTCTCTTTTTGAAGCCTGCCACGCTGCTGGTCTGCACAGCATTGAGTTGTATAATGAATTCCACAATTTTATTGTATGTTGGGTGAAAAAGTACTTCCTTTTATTTGTTTAAAATCTACTCCATATTAACTTCATGGAGTGACCCCTTGTTCTATTGTTTTTAGAAAGTGTAAATAGCAGCTCCCTATTTACCAGTTTCACACATTTCATGATCTTGTAAAGTTCTACCATGTCCCTTCAGTTGTCTCTTCTCCAACCTGAAGAACCCTAACCTATTGAGCCTTGCCTCATATGGAAGCCGCTCTAAGCCTTGGATCTTTTTTGTTGCCCTTCTCTGCACCTGTTCCAGTTACAGTTTCTATTCTAGTGAAAAAATTGTATATGTAAGAGACGGGATGATTGTCATCTAAAAAGAAAAACAGACTGGAAGTGTCAATTTAAAGAAAAAAAATACTTGGTTGTGTTCTCACATTTATCTGACTTACCCAGAACTGGTCAATGACTATTTTCTTCTCCCTGCAGGCACCTTTGCAAATTCACACTGCCATGCTTGCCTTGAATCAATTCCAGGAAAACTTCAGTCGTATGCCAAATATTGGGTAAGATACTGTATACCAATATTGTGTTTTTAACAAACTGTAACAAACAATAAACCAAATTATTTCCTCTTTTTAACACTTAATAGAAACAAAAAAAAACCCTATTGCATTGTTTGTGTGACCAGTAAAGATACTTCTGGCTGTTTACATCTAGGTCAGACTTGGGCCCATTTTGTAATTTAAAAAGTAACTGTTTACTGACTGTTCAGTGGCACCAGATCCTGGCTCCAAGACCAAACACATTACAATCCTCTCAAAAACAACCCCAGTGTTTGGCTTTGTTAGTTGCCTTGTCACATGTTGGAAACTGAACTACTTCTCTGTGGAGAGTGTAGACAGACCCTGCTTGTCAAGATTGTTTGAAACCTATGGAGCAGCGTAGGGACGCTTGCAGTGCTACTTCTTCTGCTATGGTATGGTTCTGGAGTAACAGAATAGAAGGTTTTAATCTTCAGAATTCATTGACACTTAACGTGTATAATTTTTAGTCTTTAAATAAACAAGTTCTAACATGTTAAAATCTTATTTGCCTCCATCTACTGTTCTTTAAAAGCTTAAATGCAAAGATGAAATCCTTCATGAGTGCGCCCAGTAAGAAACTTATTTCCCTACTGAGTATTACGTCTTAAAATCCATTTTTGAAAATTTTCAGCACATTTGCTACCAATTAAAAGCTAGTTGACTGATATGTTTGTGTTTTCATTCAGGCTTGTTAAATAATTGTTTCATCACAATTTTATTCATGTGGGGAAAAGTCCATATAATAAGCTTTTGCTGTTGTCTTTTGTCCTGGACCCTAGATGCCTTCAGGATGCTGAGGAGATGTGGAAAATAGCAGTATCCTTAAGTGAAACACTGGAAAGCAAAGTGAGTAGTTCTGAGCTAACTTTCAGTTATGCTGCCATGTTGTGGTGGTGGCTCAAATATGAACACTACTGAACACCATTGAGCAGGCTTTATTGTAGATTGTTTTAGATCACATACCTTGGTCTTGTTTTAGCTGTTGGTCTTTGCTAAAGTGTTCTTTTGATGTACCAGCGTTCTGTGAGAGTGGTGGCACTTTAAAGGGGAACCAATAGTGCACTGTATCAGATATATCACGTGTACAAGACAGCACTTGGAGTGCCTAAGCGATTGTTTAAAACTAACATGTTTTGGACGTTATGCTACTTTGTCTGTCTGTCTGTCTGTCTGTCCGTCCGCCCCCCCCCTTCCCGAAAGACTCAGGGCAGCTTACAGTAATAAAAACATACAGCATACAATAAAATACAGTAACATCCCTTTAAAAATTCCCACCTGACGAATGAGGTTTATACTGCCTCTGGAATATGCTCAAACATGGGCTTTGATGGACCTGTGGGGAAAGGGAGTTCCATAATACTTGGGGCAGCAAGTGAGAACACCTCTGTACGAGCCCCTGTCGTATGTACAAGATTGGCAGGTGGTAACAGCAAGGTAGTACTTCCGACTGACAACCGGGGTCACGGTGGAGCATGGACGGAAAGGTGTTCCTTCAGAAATGTGGGGCCCAGGCCATTTAGGGCTTTAAAAGTCAAAACCAGCATGTTGAATTGTGCCCGGAAAGCTATGGGAAGCCAGTGCAGACTGTAAAGCACGTGTAATGTGCTTACAGCAACCCACCCCTGAAAGAAGCTGGGCTGCCACATTCTGTGTCAGCTGCTGCTTCTGAACAGTCATCAAGGGCAACCCCATGGAGAGTGCATTGCGNCAGGACCTGGGTCAGTTCAAAATGAGAGGTACAACTGAGTATCATCAGCATATTGGTGACATCGCACCCCAAACCCTTTCACGATCTCCCCCAGGGGCTGCATATACACATTAAACAACAGTGGAGACAGAATGGAACCCTGCGGAACGCCGCAGGTCAAGGCCTGGGGGTAGATGTTTCAGCCCCGAGTACCACCTGCTGGCTTCTACCCGAGAGGAATGAGCGGAACCATCCAAGGACACTCCCGTCCAGACCCCCCCAGTCTCGCAGCTGTCTCAACAGCAGCCCATGGTCCACGGTATCAAAAGCGTCTGAGAGATCTAGCAGGATCAAAAAGGTCGAACATCCTGCGTCCATCTCCCGGCAGAGATCATCCACCAAGGCCACCAACGCCATCTCTCTACCATAGCCGGCACTAAGTTTCATTTTCTAGCTCAGAGAAGCTAGAGTCAACTGTCTGGGTCACTCCAGCCACGTGCGCAATGGCGCCAGTATTTGATTGAGGTTTTTGAAGTTTTCCGGGGACCGGCCTCAGCGCTCGGAACTTCGAAATTTGGAACCAGGGAACAGAATCCCCAATGAACTCTGAAGCTTTCTGATGACCGAGTTTCAGCACTAATCTAAGCTAGTCTAATCATAACTGTTCAGCACCAGGTACATTGCTAGCACTTTATGAATGATATTATTAAAGGGGCACAGTAATTTGGGCGTTGTGTCCTGTTTTTATTTACTTTTTGCAATGTTCACATAGAAGGTGTTTATTCTGCTGAGCTGAAATTAGCCTGGATGTTTTTATTTGGTTAAAAACAGACATAACTTCCCTCTACATGAGCTCCTTTTTCCTAGCTCCCTCCAGAACTCTCCCTTCCTTGTGCCTCTCTCAAGCACGCACTCCCTCATAAGGCGTGGTCAAGGAGTTGCTGCTGATTTACATGTTTCTTTTAGGAAATCTTAGAATTATTTTTTTTTAAAGTTTCATTTGTGTTTTTACCTGGTTTATCTTGCAGCCTCAGGTGAATGAAGACACAGTGAAATGGCTGTCAAGGACAGCACAGGGATTCCTAGCTCCCCTCGCTGCAGCAGTTGGTGGTGTGGCAAGCCAAGAAATCTTGAAAGCAGTAACAGGAAAGTTTTCTCCTCTGCAGCAGTGGGTTAGTTTTCTCTGGTTACTCTCTATTTAGCATTGTTAGTAAATAGCAGTGGGTGCAGAGGATAAAGGGTTTTCATACTTTTACAGCAAAAACAACGTAAAGAAACAGTTGAAGTGTAGACTTGTGTTTCTTTTGTTTAGGCCTGCCAGCCCCCTTGGCTGAGAATAATGCAGAATAAAGTTAAACTTTTTTTTACTGAGTTGGAAATCCTTATCTAAATTACAAGGGACTGCAGTCACTAAGTAAGGCAAATTCTTTATACCTTGATTTGAATCAAACACTATACATTGTTGCTAGGATCAAGGGCTGAAAGTATAACATAGGGTGTCTTAAATACTGTAAACAACAGTGGAATGCTGCAGGATTAAAATGCACTGAGACTCATTGGAAATATTAAAAAAAATAATGACTAAGTGACTTGACCTAGCACTAATCAGAAACTCCTGGAATGAGTTACCAGCTTTGTTCACTCATGTGGAACGCACATTTATTTTCAAGTTTATGATCTGTACTTAACAAAATGATAAAAAATAGCTCCTCAGTAATTCTGGTGTTGCACAGTCTTCATCAGGTGCACAGGTCTTTTCTCCTTCTGTCTCCGGGCTAATCCTCCGCACGGGTAGCTCTGCGGGTGGCCGCCGGGAGGCAGAAGAAGAAAAAGCTCATTGCGCATGCGTGCAGAACTATCCTTTGTAATCCTCAGTCTGTCTTCTGCCTTCGGGCTGTTCGGGTGCATTCTGTTCCTCTCCGGAACCTACAGAGAAATAAAAAGAAAAATAAATAGGAAAATAATTGGAAGATCTATTACAGCTCGCAACTCAGGAGTCGAGGGGTAAGCGAGCAGGTGGGGCATAAAGGGCGGTGTTTTCCCTGGCCGGGGAAACGCGGGAGACCCAGCCGGTTCTCCCGCAAATCGCCAGGGAACAGGGGAGCAGAACATCGAGGGGCCCAAAACAACTAAAGTCTTCCCCCGCTTCGGAAAGGCACCGCAAGCGGGATCCTTTCCAGCCGCGGCGCAGTTCCCCGACATCAGCACTAAGACGTGCAACATGGAAGGGAGCTCCGAGGAGAGAGCGCAAGAAGTAGCAGCCCCCCAGGAAGAAGGGCAAGTAGATATGCCCTTCCTGGCTAACACCATGGGCAAAATACTAAAATCCCTTGATAAACTCTGCGAACTGCAGACCAGGGAACCACAAGCCAAATCCCCCCCC
>QEPC01007299.1:72853-88236 GCA_003113815.1 Sphenodon punctatus
GCCAGTAGGTTCAATATCAGGCCTTGTATAGTGAAGAAAGTTAAAATAATACATTGCACAACAATTTACAATTGCATTTAAATAACAAAATCTTACTATTTCTTATCACTTCATCTTTTCTTTAGGTTGGGTGTGGCGCAATAGGCTGTGAAATGTTAAAGAACTTTTCGTTGCTTGGTGTTGCTACTAGCTTAGAAAAAGGCATGGTAAGTTTTTCGGTTTGTTTTTTAAATTCACCTTGCTGTCATGGGGCTGATCCCAAGCCCTGTGGATTCCCCACACACGCATGGGCGCAGTTTCCGCAAGGCAAAATGGGCTCGCAGTGGAGGTCTGTGCAGTTTGCCTGTGGCTGCGCGCAGGATCCACTGGGCTTGGGCTTGGCCCCACTGCCTGTGCTGTGTCATTTCGGGGTGTATTTTGGTATACTGTATTTTGACATACAGCGCGATCTCCTATAACATGCTTCGTTGCAATGTGAATTGGCTGACAACGCTCTGCGCACCATGGCTCCCAATGCATTTGCCATGCAATGCCAACGAAGCTGCTGCAAGGCTGTGCTAGATTCCCCCACACTGTCTGTTCTTTCTCTCTGCAAGGGAGCAGCACGGGAGATGCAACATGGAGCTGCTGCTCAGGTTCTGTCTGCTTGACTGTTGGAAAGGCTGTGGTGGCTGTGGGTGACCCTTCCTGACAACCAAGGCTGAGGCGTTGCCTTTGCACGCCCATGTCTCCTTCCTCCTACCCTTTGCTTTGTGCTCTTCTCCCTGTCCCCACCATGGAGCTTCAGTTGGCCAGAGAAGGGAACTGCTGCTTTTATGTCTGGTGTGGCTGCCCTGGCTCTGCTTCATTTACTGTGAGCTCTTGCTGCTCTTCTCTCCCCCCCGCCCCTACCACCTTGGAGCATCTGAGGGATGGGATAGGTGACTTTCCTCCTGGATGTGAGAGAGGGAACATCGCCAAGTACACATGCGGTGGCGTGGAGTCTAGAGCCAGGGCAGCTGCCACAGACATAAAAACAGCAGTCATCTCCCCCAACTGGGTAGGGGAGAGCTGTTCAGGGGAGGGAGCTGGATACATCCTCACTGCCTCTCACAGCTCCTCACTCTCTCCCCCCCACCCCCTTGCTCCCAGTAGCATCCTCATTAGACATGGTTTCTTTTACAACCTGGTATGAGGTATGACTCCCAAATACTGCATTTAATAATGAGGTTGCACTGTAGCCTTCTATAGTTTTGCTAGGCCAATGGCTCGTGTCCTGGATTGGAGCCAATAGTCCTGAGTTCAAATCCTCATCTTGTTGGGCAGTCTTCGGCAAGTTACATTTTCCCAGGAGATCCTCCTGGACAGCCAGTAAAACTGTAGGGTTAGATTCCTGCCACTACCAGTAGGAGGCGGACATCCTGATTTTTCTGGAGCATGCTCAGTGGGGATCTAGGGTACCTAAGCTCCAGTTGTTTGTCTGCCTCCACACTGCCTCCACACTGTTAGGAAGCAGGCTAGCTGCCTCCTTGCAGGAAGGAACTGCAGGCAGCTTAGAAAATTTAGAAAATCTCCAGGACTCGTGGAAAAAGCCTCCAGGTGCCAGGGACGGAAGAATTCTCTCCCTGTTCACCCCGTTCACCTCCTTCCNAGAAGTTGCAGGCAGTCTACAAAATTTGCAGGACTCTAAAAAAGCCTCCTGGTGCCGGGGGGTGGGCGGGAGGAGGAATTCCTCTCCCTGTTCACCCCCTTCCTTAGGAAGGATTTGGAGAATTGATTCTGGGTGTTCCCCTCGCCAACCAGCGTGGGGGCCCTGCAGAGCGGGCTTAGCAGTTCCCAATGGGGTTCTGTCTATTGGTCCCCCAGGACCCTACCCCCGCTAGAGCCTAGAGACGCCACGGGACAAAATCTGCCGTGGCACTAGGCCCGACCGCGCCGGATCATCCAGCCCCACAGCAGGGCACGATCAAGCAAGTTCCCGGCCCCTACCCCCCAGCACGCCGCTCAGGGATTCAGCGACGTGGCAGGTCTGTTCCACCGGCCCCGGGAGGGCCCAGTGCCATAGCGCTACAGCAGCTAGGCACGGTCACCCGGCCCTCTCTCCTTTCCACTCCCAACTCGGGGACAAACAGGCGCTGACTGCCACAGGCACTCCCAGCCTAGCGTGCACCATCAGACAAGGCCTCGGCTCACTCCCTTCATCCCAGCTGCTCAGAAAAGTGACTGCAGGGAAACTGAAAGTAAAAGGAGCAGCAGCCAGCTCTGCGATGACCACCACCAGGAGAATGGTGGCAGTGGCGGACACAGGTGCAGCAGCGGGCCAGGGTGCACCCGCACTAACAGTAAGCCCCCTGCGTGCCCCGGCCCCTGACCCACATAGGGAGGTCCTCAGGGAGATCTTGTGAGAATTGAAGTGCGACAAGTGCAAAAGTTCTCCGTTTAAGCCCAAGAAAGCCTGCCCCTACAAGGGCCAATCCAAGGGCACTGGTAAAGGCAAGCTCCCCCTCCAAAAAACCACGCTAGACCCCTGGACTCCCCCTCCTCTTCAGGGGTAGCCTCTGAGGAGGTGAGGTCCATCCACTCCTCCGAAGAGGTAGAGGCCTCAGCTAGGGGAAAGAAAAAGGGGGGGAGGGGAGGGAAAAAGGCTCCCCTTGCAACAGCCAGTGAGGGAGAGGAGGAGGCGTCAGACCCCCACGCCTCAGAGGGGCACCAACCCTCTGAGGAAGAGAACAGCAGTCACTCCTCCCTTGAGGAGGGAGAAATAGAGGAGTCGGGGATTGAAGCTTCCTCTGACCCAGACAGGCAGTTCCCCAGTAAATACAAGGACTAGATCTTCGAACTGGTCATAAAGGATCTTCACCTCAGAGAGAAAAAAGACATGCTCGACTCCTCAGAGTAGGAGAGAGAATATATCCCACGAACTAGAGCCAGAGACAAGGGTATGGTTCTAGATATGGCTTTCAAGAAAATTATCAAAAAGGAATAGCAGCTCCCCAACAAGGCTTGCAAAATGAATAAGACACAGTTATCCCTATACTCACTAAGAGCAACAAGTCCCTCCTCGCCATCCCTAAAGTGGATGCTGTGGTGGCATCCCTCGCCAGAATCTCTGTTTTCCCAACTGAAGGAGAGTGCTACCCCTGGGACCCTACTGACAAGGGAATAGAAAGTAACTTAAGGAGGAACTTTGAGGAAGTAGCCTCAATCATAAAAATGGCCACCGTCACCTCCTACTTTTCAAGGGCTCTTATGATTTGGATCAAAAGAGCCAGGGATCCTCAGGTCTCTATGAAAATGACAAGGATCCTATCCACCAAAATTCAGTTGCCCAAATCTTTATAGGGGACTCATCCACTGATATCCTCCGCTGGGCATCCAACGTAGCAGTCCGCTGCCGTCTCTGACTCAGGTCCTGGAAAGGGGACTACACTGCCAAAAATATCCCTGGGGCGGGGCCCTTTCCAAGGGGCTAAACTCTTAGGGGTCTGCCTGGACAAGGTCCTCCCAAACGCTGCTGATAAATCCAGAAGACAAATCCTGCAAAGTTTTGGGATCTCAAAAAAGTATTTTCATCACTTCAGTGCAGGCTACTTTCCAGCAGGGGGCACCAGACAACCTTTCTATCCACACAAAGGAAACCAGCAGAAATACAAGCCTAGATGGCAGAAACAGAAAGGATCCGGGAACAGCCCCCCTCAGGACCCTGCATCCCTAGGAGACAGGCTACACCTGTTTGTGGAGAAATGGCTGGCCTCCACTTCGGATGCCTGGGTCCTTCAAACCATACAGAGGGGATGCGCAATCGAGTTCACCTGCTTCCTACGAAACTCCTGCTGTGTCTCACTGGTCTTAAGCAATCCGGACAAGCACTCCGCAATGCAAAAATGGAAATAGACAGCCTCCGAGTCATCAGAGCCATAGAACCTGTGCCACCCCGCAAAAAGGGGTCCAATCTCTACTCCATTCTGTTCTTTGTCCCCCAAAAGTCGGAAGAATGGTGGGCAGTCCTCGACCTCAAAATCCTGAACCAGTCTGTCAAAGTTCAAAGGTTCAAGATGGAAACCCTCCAATCCATCCACATAGCAATCACACGAGACAAGTGGTTCTCATCCCTCGACCTCAGAGAAGCATACCCACATGTCCCCATGCTCCCATTACACAGACAGTGGCTCAGGTTCACGTATGCCCAACAACATGGGCAATACACAGCCCTGCCCTTCAGCCTCGCCACCTCACGTTCACCATCCTACGAGCAGGAATCGATAGATGTCTGCAGAACCATTGAGTACCTGCAGAACCACGGCTTCATAGTCAACCTGAAGAAGAGTCACCTGACTCACTCCCAAGCTCTGGAACTCCTGTGAGTGATCTTGGATACCGACAATTACAAGATCTTTCTTACGCAACAGCGGTAAGAAAAACTACGAGACCGGATTGGACAAATATCAAAAGCCCGCAAGTCCAGACTCAAGACCGTTGCGAGCCTGCTGGGCACCATGATCTCCTGCCTGGGAATCCTGCACTGGGCCAGATTCCACTCCAGATCACTCCCAACGGTTTCTATACCTATGCCAGGACCACCTAACGCAGGGAGGAAACCCGTGGATCACGGTCCCGGTCCCGGCACCACTGAAGAACTCCTTCCACTGGTAGACAAAGAAGGACCGGTTCAGACCCAGTGTCCCGCTCTTAGATCCTGACAAGATGGCCGTGATAACAGACGCGAGTCTCCTAGACTGGGGAGCGCACTCACAAGGCAAGTGGCTCTCCTTGGAAGCGAAAACACCACATCAACTGGCTGGAGCTACATGCGATTTATCTAACCCTACGAGCCCTGTCTACGATCCTTCAAGGAAAACATGTCCTAGTGTACATGGACAGCACTGTGACGAAGGCGTACATAAACCACCAAGGGGGTTCCCGATCCAAATCTCTCCACCGACAGGCAACAGTCCTCATCGAGTGGTCAGACAACAACCTAAAGTCCCTCAAGGCGGTTCACGTCACAGGGAAAATGAACACTTAGGCGGATTGGCTAAGCGGGAAAAGATCGATCTGGGAGAGTGGGCGCTCCACCCAGCGGCGTTTGAGACCATAGTCCGGTCGTTCGAACAACCAGGACTCAACCTATTCGCATCACCAGCCAATGCAAAGACTTGAGCTCTTTGTATCCCGATTCTTGGATTGCCGAGCAGCAGCGTTTGACACATTGAACCTACCCTGGCCTCCAGGCCTCTCATACGCCTCCCCGCCGTTTCTCCTCATAGGCAGGACAGTGGCAAAAATCAAGAAGTAGCAGTCGACCACCATACTGGTAGCCCCCTACTGGCCGCGACGACCGTGGTTTGTCGACATCCAAGGCCTAAGCTCAGAACCGCTCCTCAGACTCCTGAATGTCCCCGACCTCCTGTCACAGGGACCTATCCTTCATGAAAACCCAGAAGCACTGAAACTAACAGCGTGGAAGTTGAAAGGAGGGCACCAAGGAAGCTGGACTATTCCCAGCAAATGCTGAACTCTATGCTTCAGTCCAGGCGATCAGCTATGAACCAAATATACTAGGGTACCTGGGCGACCTTCGCCAGGTGATGTGAGAGCAGTGATGTTAGACCAGCTAAGGCCCCCATTAGANCCCCCCCCCCCCCCCAGCTGCTCAGAAAAGTGACTGCAGGGAAACTGAAAGTAAAAGGAGCAGCAGCCAGCTCTGCGATGACCACCACCAGGAGAATGGTGGCAGTGGCGGACACAGGTGCAGCAGCGGGCCAGGGTGCACCCGCACTAACAGTAAGCCCCCTGCGTGCCCTGACCCACATATGGAGGTCTTCAGGGAGATTTGAAGTGCGACAAGTGCAAAAGTTCTCCGTTTAAGCCCAAGAAAGCCTGCCCCTACAAGGGCCACTCCAAGGGCACTGGTAAAGGCAAGCTCCCCCTCCAAAAAACCATGCTAGACCCCTGGACTCCCCCTCCTCTTCAGGGGTAGCCTCTGAGGAGGTGAGGTCCATCCACTCCTCCGAAGAGGTAGAGGCCTCAGCTAGGGGAAAGAAAAAGGGGGGGAGGGGAGGGAAAAAGGCTCCCCTTGCAACAGCCAGTGAGGGAGAGGAGGAGGCGTCAGACCCCCACGCCTCAGAGGGGCACCAACCCTCTGAGGAAGAGAACAGCAGTCACTCCTCCCTTGAGGAGGGAGAAATAGAGGAGTCGGGGATTGAAGCTTCCTCTGACCCAGACAGGCAGTTCCCCAGTAAATACAAGGACTAGATCTTCGAACTGGTCATAAAGGATCTTCACCTCAGAGAGAAAAAAGACATGCTCGACTCCTCAGAGTAGGAGAGAGAATATATCCCACGAACTAGAGCCAGAGACAAGGGTATGGTTCTAGATATGGCTTTCAAGAAAATTATCAAAAAGGAATAGCAGCTCCCCAACAAGGCTTGCAAAATGAATAAGACACAGTTATCCCTATACTCACTAAGAGCAACAAGTCCCTCCTCGCCATCCCTAAAGTGGATGCTGTGGTGGCATCCCTCGCCAGAATCTCTGTTTTCCCAACTGAAGGAGAGTGCTACCCCTGGGACCCTACTGACAAGGGAATAGAAAGTAACTTAAGGAGGAACTTTGAGGAAGTAGCCTCAATCATAAAAATGGCCACCGTCACCTCCTACTTTTCAAGGGCTCTTATGATTTGGATCAAAAGAGCCAGGGATCCTCAGGTCTCTATGAAAATGACAAGGATCCTATCCACCAAAATTCAGTTGCCCAAATCTTTATAGGGGACTCATCCACTGATATCCTCCGCTGGGCATCCAACGTAGCAGTCCGCTGCCGTCTCTGACTCAGGTCCTGGAAAGGGGACTACACTGCCAAAAATATCCCTGGGGCGGGGCCCTTTCCAAGGGGCTAAACTCTTAGGGGTCTGCCTGGACAAGGTCCTCCCAAACGCTGCTGATAAATCCAGAAGACAAATCCTGCAAAGTTTTGGGATCTCAAAAAAGTATTTTCATCACTTCAGTGCAGGCTACTTTCCAGCAGGGGGCACCAGACAACCTTTCTATCCACACAAAGGAAACCAGCAGAAATACAAGCCTAGATGGCAGAAACAGAAAGGATCCGGGAACAGCCCCCCTCAGGACCCTGCATCCCTAGGAGACAGGCTACACCTGTTTGTGGAGAAATGGCTGGCCTCCACTTCGGATGCCTGGGTTCTTCAAACCATACAGAGGGGATGCGCAATCGAGTTCACCTGCTTCCTGCGAAACTCCTGCTGTGTCTCACTGGTCTTAAGCAATCCGGACAAGCACTCCGCAATGCAAAAATGGAAATAGACAGCCTCCGAGTCATCAGAGCCATAGAACCTGTGCCACCCCGCAAAAAGGGGTCCAATCTCTACTCCATTCTGTTCTTTGTCCCCCAAAAGTCGGAAGAATGGTGGGCAGTCCTCGACCTCAAAATCCTGAACCAGTCTGTCAAAGTTCAAAGGTTCAAGATGGAAACCCTCCAATCCATACACATAGCAATCACACGAGACAAGTGGTTCTCATCCCTCGACCTCAGAGAAGCATACCCACATGTCCCCATGCTCCCATTACACAGACAGTGGCTCAGGTTCACGTATGCCCAACAACATGGGCAATACACAGCCCTGCCCTTCAGCCTCGCCACCTCACGTTCACCATCCTACGAGCAGGAATCGATAGATGTCTGCAGAACCATTGAGTACCTGCAGAACCACGGCTTCATAGTCAACCTGAAGAAGAGTCACCTGACTCACTCCCAAGCTCTGGAACCCCTGTGAGTGATCTTGGATACCGACAATTACAAGATCTTTCTTACGCAACAGCGGTAAGAAAAACTACGAGACCGGATTGGACAAATATCAAAAGCCCGCAAGTCCAGACTCAAGACCGTTGCGAGCCTGCTGGGCACCATGATCTCCTGCCTGGGAATCCTGCACTGGGCCAGATTCCACTCCAGATCACTCCCAACGGTTTCTACACCTATGCCAGGACCACCTAACGCAGGGAGGAAACCCGTGGATCACGGTCCCGGTCCCGGCACCACTGAAGAACTCCTTCCACTGGTAGACAAAGAAGGACCGGTTCAGACCCAGTGTCCCGCTCTTAGATCCTGACAAGATGGCCGTGATAACAGACGCGAGTCTCCTAGACTGGGGAGCGCACTCGCAGGGCAAGACTGCACAAGGCAAGTGGCTCGCCTTGGAAGCGAAAACACCACATCAACTGGCTGGAGCTACATGCGATTTATCTAACCCTACGAGCCCTGTCTACAATCCTTCAAGGAAAACATGTCCTAGTGTACATGGACAGCACTGTGACGAAGGCGTACATAAACCACCAAGGGGGTTCCCGATCCAAATCTCTCCACCGACAGGCAACAGTTCTCATCGAGTGGTCAGACAACAACCTAAAGTCCCTCAAGGCAGTTCACGTCACAGGGAAAATGAACACTTAGGCGGATTGGCTAAGCGGGAAAAGATCGATCTGGGAGAGTGGGCGCTCCACCCAGCGGCGTTTGAGACCATAGTCCGGTCGTTCGAACAACCAGGACTCAACCTATTCGCATCACCAGCCAATGCAAAGACTTGAGCTCTTTGTATCCCGATTCTTGGATTGCCGAGCAGCAGCGTTTGACACATTGAACCTACCCTGGCCTCCAGGCCTCTCATACGCCTCCCCGCCGTTTCTCCTCATAGGCAGGACAGTGGCAAAAATCAAGAAGTAGCAGTCGACCACCATACTGGTAGCCCCCTACTGGCCGCGACGACCGTGGTTTGTCGACATCCAAGGCCTAAGCTCAGAACCGCTCCTCAGACTCCTGAATGTCCCCGGCCTCCTGTCACAGGGACCTATCCTTCATGAAAACCCAGAAGCACTGAAACTAACAGCGTGGAAGTTGAAAGGAGGGCACCAAGGAAGCTGGACTATTCCCAGCAAATGCTGAACTCTATGCTTCAGTCCAGGCGATCAGCTATGAACCAAATATACTAGGGTACCTGGGCGACCTTCGCCAGGTGATGTGAGAGCAGTGATGTTAGACCAGCTAAGGCCCCCATTAGAATTATCTTAGATTTCCTCCACTAGACAAGGGGTTAAAGCCCAACACACTCCAAAGGCAGGTAGCAGCCCTCAATACTGTGCTCTGCACGGTCAGGGGCCACAAGGTAGCTAAACTCCCCCATATTGTCTGGTTCTTGAAGGCATTCAGAATTACACATGGAACCTGAACTGAGTCCTGAGAACCTTAACCAAGTTACCCTTTCAGCCCCTCAGAGAGCTCTCCCTTTATTACTTGTCTCTCAAACTTGCCTTCATCATAGGCATCACCTCAGCTCGTAGAGTCTCCAATCTTAGTGCCCTATCCATGGACCCCTCCTTCTGCTCCTTCAAGGAGTCCTCAGCAGTCCTTAGGCTAGACCCAGCCTTCTGCCCCAAAGTGGACACTCGTTTCCACAGGGAACCGGAGGTGGTTCTTCCCTCCGTTTGCCCCAAGCTGACTCACCAACAGGAACTTATTGGTGAGTCGTGAGGAGAGCACTGTGGATATACCTGGACAGAATGGCTCCCTTCAGAAAGACCCTGGAGTTTGTTTAAGTCCTCCAGCTTCATGTGGTCGCTGCTCAGCACCTGTGTTATCAGGGAAGTAATTTTTTGTTGTCGACTGTGTTGTGCCATGTCTAGAATCACCCTAGCTTGCCATGGTCAGGCGCCTGGCTATCTTCGTCTCCTTATCTTGTTCATGAGCCTAACTCTTTGGGCTAGGTTCCACACCAAGACCTTCAGAGAGTACTTTGCCCGTACCAGGACATCTTGATGGGGAGGGGAGGGGCCTTAATCCATGGATTGATATTCCACTGGATCTAAAGGAGAATCAGCAGTGGTGGATTCAACCTGAGGGGTTCCCCTGGCAGATTCCTCCTGGATATCAATAACCACAGATGCCCGTCTGTTCGGCTGGAGCGCTCATGTGCAAAACAAAATTGCACAGGGGTGTTGGTCACAGCGGGAAGCCAATCACAGCATAAACTGGCAAGAATTGAAGGCAGTGTTTCTGGCCTTGCAACACTTCGCAACATTAGGCTATTTTGGTCCTTTACTGAAAAACTTCTTGTCTGCGAGAAAACAATCCACTAGGCGCATCTATCAGCACACTTGGAAGGTCTTTATTGTATTTCTTTATTTACTTATTTAAAATTTATATCCCGTAGTGGTGCTTGCAGAGAAGACTCAGGCCAGCTAGATCTGGAGTTTCTACAGCTAGGTTTGAATATTTATTTATTTACAATAATTGTAAATAAATAAATATGCACAATGGCAGTTCAGGGGGGTGAACAACATATAAAAATACAATATACAAAATTTTGAGATACAGTAGAATATAAACTCTTACTTAAAACCATAATACAACAGAGGCTGGAGAAAAATAAAAAACCCTTACCCCAAAGAAGAAAACTACCCGTTCCCCTCACCAAATGCCTGGTGAAAAAGCCAGGTCTTGCAGTGTCTACGGAAGGAAGGGAGATCCAGAGAGAGGTGAATTTCCACCAGGAGGGAGTTTCATAACCGTGGTGCAGCCACCGAGAACACCTTTTCAAATGTCGCCCTCTGGGAAACCTGGGGGACATCCAAGAGGGCGCCCCGGCCAACCACAAGGGCTGATCCAGGACACAAGGGATGAGGTGGTCTCTCAGGTATGTGGGGCCCAGACCGTATAGGGCTTTTAAGCGTAATAAGCAACACCTTGAGACCCGGAAGACTATAGGCAGCCAGTGCAGTGAACGGCGCACCGGTGTTATGTGCCCCCGGCGGCCCACTCCCACAAGGAGATGAGCCGCTGCGTTCTGCACCAGCTGCAGCCTCCAGCTCATCAACAAGGGTAGCCCCATGTAGAGTGCATTGCAGTAATCCAATCTCAATGTGATGAATGCATGGATGACGGTGACCAGATCAGAGCCTGAGGGAGATGGTCGAAGACGTCGAGCCAGGTATAATTTAGCAAATGCACTCCTTGCCACAGTTGCCACTTGGGCATCCAGGCAGAGCTTTGAATTGAGGAGAACTCCCAGACTCCAAATGTGAGGGACCAAGGAGGGACGTACCCCATCAGTGATGGGGACCTCCACTCCTTCGCCCTTACCCACCAGCATCACCCCTGTCTTGTCGGGATTCAGGTTCAGATGGCTGGTCCTCCTCCAATCCCCCACTGCAGCCAGACACTGGGTGCAAACAGACTGCCAGGCCTGGATCGGATGAAAATGAGAGGTACAGCTGGATGTCATCAGCATACACCCCTCAGTTTGGACCTGGCCTTTATCCCAAAGGTAAATTCCAGTTTTTGTAGGGCACAGGAAGTAATTTTCCCTTCTTTTTGTTCTCATCCTCATTCTCAAGAGAAAAGGTGGCACAAATTGGATGTTTAAAAGGCTGTAAAAATTTATTTGGAGAGGACAAAGGACTCTCATCAGTCCCCAGATCTGTTTGCAAAGTGTCATGCCTCTTATCAAGGTAAGAGGACTTCTAAGGCCAGCATATCCAAGTGAATATCTAACTGTATTCAGGAAGCCTACAGGGTGGAAAATGTACCACCTCCTCATGCTATCATTGCCCATTCTCTCAGAGGAGCGGTCACCTTGTGGGCATTCAGAGCTAATACTCCCTATGACAGAATCTGCAGAGCAACATTGGGGTCGTTGCTACACGTTAATCAGGCATTACAAAATTGATACCTTGCAGTCGGCGGAGGCAGCCTTTGGCAGAAGGGTCCTCCAGGCCATCCTGTAGACTAGTTTTCCTTTATCTTACTTACCCTCTCCCAGACTTTTTGAGGAGAGATTTTTTACTGTTTGGCCACATTCCCTGCGTAGACCCAGGAAGAAAGGGAAATTGGGCACTTTGAATTTTCCTTCTATGGGGCCTCCAGGACAGCCATCAATCCACCACAGGATAGATAAGATCTTATTTTTTTGCAGAAATCAGAGACCAGTTCAGGTATAATAGTTAGCACAGTTTCATGTTTGCCACACTGCTCAGGAAGTTTTTTTAAAAAAATTGATAGTTTACAGTTCAGTTTATAGTTAGCGTAGACAGCTTTTTACAGCTGGAGCTCTGGGGCTCGATCCCTGCTATGCATGCTGCAAAGTTTGTATGTCTGCCTCCTAGTGTTTGATTGTGTAATATGTCCTAGAGGCCCCATAGAAGGAAAATTTTCAAGGTAAGTACCCAGTGTTCCATGTACAGAATTCTTATGACATGCGTTTGGGAATAAGTGATTTAGAGAGAGTTTTGTATTTTTCTATAGGGTTCTACATATAGATTCAGCAATAAAATACGAAGCTTGTATATTTTAGGGTGGTTTTAAACACGTAAGCATTCTGGATGTGTTTTGTTTTAAATCCAAGACTTGTACGAGTGACTTGTTGACAGCAATCTTAAAATGCCAAGATTGCTATTAATCAGAGTTATTTTGACACTGGAATAGAATGTGTAGGTTTTACAAAAAGAGCAGTGTTGAACTGCTCTCTTTATAATTTACAAATAACTTAATTTATACAATAAATTCAGCTATTCATTTGCTCAAATGAATACTGATCTGCTTCACAGGAATTTTGTGAAGATTAAGGGCATTAACAAATGGCACAATAGCCATGCTTGATTGTGTATCTTTGCTGCCCGCCCACCCACCAGACCTCTTCCCCAGCCTGTACCTGGATCGGTTTCAAATCGTACATTTTGCATGCTCTATAATGTCCCACTTCATCTTCCGGAAAATCGTGCCGAACTCCCAGAACTGTTGTAGCACCTTCGTCATCCCTGCTACTTCCATCTTCTGGTTCAGTGCATCCCTGCCAAAAAACCTCTGTTACCTAGAGCCAAGATTTCTGATGGTGTCCCATGGCTGCTTGGCAGTTTGAGTGGTTTTGACTAACAACTCCCTTGCAAGGTTCCCCTTGCACTGGCAATTCCATGATTTTCATTAATGCACAAGCACCATCCTCCTATGGCCCCACAGCGTATCCATTCCCCCATCACTAAAACAATGCTCAGCCACCATTTATACTCTTAACAACTTATGGCAACTGGTGGCTTCATCTCCATCGATGAAGTTCTGGGTGTTGGCCACCAAAACCTCCAGCTTGTCTCAAAAGAGTGTCGGGGTTTCCACTTTACATCATGAAGGTGACCGTCCCCTCCTCAGTAGTGGTTTTCTGTAGTCTCCAATGGGTGCATCGGCTGAGACGCTCATGAGCAGGCCTACGGTGGAAGGTGGTTGCTTCAGCAAGTAACAGAGTGCTTGTGGTGGCTTGAGGAATTGCCTCGTGTGGAATGGCAGGCAGTGATGCCGTTCCAGTCACCTGTTTATGGCTGCTTTGGTGCCACAATGACCCCACTGACGTAGAGGAACTTAATAAGTAGGTTGTAGTATGGCTATGTTTGCCACCAGAGGTGAAATTCCATTCGTGACAGCCACGTCACACATCCTTGGTCTGCTGCTGGCGCTACTCCATATACCTTTGGTAGCCCAATCTTGCCATCTCCTCCATCATTCCCTGGAACGCCTTAACGTTCCTGTAACATTTGACAAGGTCCAACTGTGCCCTGTCATCACCCCAGAAGTGGACGAAGGCCTTGGTTGTCTCCTCACTCCACAGCATGCTGTGCTGGCATGATGAGTTGGGGAGCTGGGAGGAGCAGTAGTGGCGGTGGCGCTTGTGGTTGCCTGGCTGCTGGAGAAAGCCATGGCAGTGGCAATGATGAGTCTCCAAAAGTTGCTCCATAAAATGAAGCAGAGAGCAGTAAGTGGTGGGGCCCAATCCTTTACCACATCGAGCATGAAAAACGCATGTTTGAAAACGTATGTGGCTTTTAAGGCAATGTTATGTCAACAAGACTGCCACAGAGAAACCCGGGAAGTGTACAGTCTGTGTTACACCCAGTGCTGCATGCATATGTCTCTCTGCCCCTGGATGTTGACTGCCAGTGTATTAAACGGCACACCACTGTGTAGGCGGGCATTTGCCCACATGGCATTGTTAGTTTCTTTCATCCCACCACGTATGTTATGCCACAAAATGACCATGTGTTTGGGAAAGTCTGCTACCTAAACAGCCAGGTAAACATACTTTTGTTCATAGCTACTGTACCATTTGTTAACACCCTGAGATAATGATCCTTAAGCGTTTTGATACACTGATAATAAAGCACTCTACATGAACTTGGTATTATTATTATTATTATTATTTATTATTATTGCTGCTGTAGGTTACAGTTACAGATCCGGACTTGATAGAAAAATCCAATCTGAACAGGCAGTTTCTCTTCCGACCTCATCACATACAGGTAGGCTTCTCTTCATAATGACTCCTGGCTGCTTTGTCCTAGTTAAGTGCTGCTCCTTTTGCTTTAGTTGAAGAAGAAATAGTAGTGTGTCTTGAGAAAATGAGAAGGGGTAACGGTAGGTGACATCAACTCTAACAGCTAAAGCTTTTTTAAATGGACACAAAGGTCCTGATTCTCCATACGTGTATCCCAGTGTAATTGCACTGACTTTTCTAAAAAATTTACTGACATTACAGCTGTGTGCAGTTTAGGTTAGGAATATGGCATGAATTCTGTGATTTCAAGAAACTAACGCCTCCATCAAGCATTTGAGTTGGCTGAATTTCTTGAATATCTGGGTTCAATTTTTATTTTTTAAATTTTATTATCCCACCTTATTATTCCAAGGGCTCATGGTGGGATACAACACACAAAATCTCCAACCCCTTCTCCCCCAAACCCTATCCCTGCTTGCCAAATGCCTGGTCAAATAAAAGGTCTTGCATAGCCTCCAGAAGATGAGCAGGCTTGGGCTCACATGAACCTCCAGGGGCAGGGAGTTTCATAATTGTGGAGCAGCCATTGTGAACAGCTCTCTGTGTGCCTTTGCTGTGTGAACTTTATGGACAGGTAGTATGGGTAAGAGGGTGCTCCCGACAGACCTCAAAGGCTGTGGTGGAACACGAGGAAGGGATAAATAAGTAAATCTTGTTCAAATATATAAATTTCCAATATATAGATAAATATATCTTGTTTGTATTGCGTTTCTAGAATGGATATTGCAGTAAGTTACCCATTTAAATTTTATTAGAAACCCAAAAGCTGTACTGCAGCAGCAGCAACCTTGAGCATCAATCCACAGGTAAAGGTAGAGTCGCATCTTAACAAAGTCTGTCCAGCCACGGAGAACATTTACAATGATGACTTCTACACCAAGCAAGATGTAGTTGTGACTGCACTGGACAATGTGGAAGCAAGGAGATACATTGACAGGTAAGGATTTGATTGGAGGACAGATTGAGAATTGCTTCTGGGTTCACTTTGGCTCTGATTTTCTTCCCCCCCCCCCCCCCCCCC
>QEPC01007299.1:98383-155178 GCA_003113815.1 Sphenodon punctatus
CCCCCCCCCCCCCCCCCAATCCCTCTCTTCCCCCAATGAAGAAGTTGAAATGCAGTTAAAAACCATTTTAAAAAATGCGGTTAAGCTGTTTTTGTGTAACATGGAATTTCAGTATTCTTCGGGAACTCCTGGCCGCTTGCCTTTTGAGGATGTTGGTTTTTTTTTTTAACTGATAGTGAATAGTGGTTCATTTAAAATAGTAGTGGTCTATATGGAAAAATCCAGTGTCAGTGAGGCAATTCAGCTTTCATCCAGCAATGTGTGTATTTAAACACATCAAAATCAAACCGCCCATTCTTTATGATGTTGAAACATAAACTTAAAGTAGTAAGGAAAGCTCCAGTCTTAAGTTAGAAATCTAAATGCACAATAGTATAACTATACAGCAATCTCTCTTTCTTTCCTCCCCACCCCAAATATAGCGAGATCCACCAGAAGAAGAAATACCTTTCTGTACTTTAAAATCTTTCCCAGCTGCTATTGAACACACAATACAATGGGCAAGAGATAAGGTAAGCGTATCGCTTGGGAAGATGTGTATGTCCTGTATCTAGAAGAAAAAAGTCAATTTTAGTAGCTAAGACAACAGTCTGCCAACCACTTACTCTCTGGAGTAGGTGTCTGGCAAATCTGGTCCAAGACTTTTTTGTGACATCTTTTCTTTTTTTATTTTCTTTGTAGTTTGAAAGTGCATTTTCTCACAAGCCTTCATTATTTGCCAAATTTTGGCAAAACTACCCGTCTGCAGAAGAGGTATTGCAGGTAAGAAGGAAATCAGTGGCTTAGACTAACATTGGGTGTTTTCAAACAAGATAATAGCCCACTGCAGTCAGTGTTCAGTCAATGTAGCCTCCACTGCGCTCTGCACCCCCCCACCCCCCTGAGAAGCAGTCACTCCCCAGACATTCTAGGCTTTTGCCTGCAACTCTGTGGTGCTGTATGCTCGCAAGGCTGCGGACATCCTAAATGACATGGGGGCATGTTAACCTGGATTTGCCTGCACGGTGGGTTCCACATTCTCCAAGACCCTGCTGTGGGTGGGGGATGCAGGGCTGGTGGGTGGCGGCCACATGACCAGTGGGGGGCAAACATCTGACAAACAATAAACAGGCAGGCAGACACCCACCTGGTGTGGGCTATTGTGGGTTGTTGTCTCATTTGTTTTCACCCGTTCTGTTTTGTAATTTAAGATGATGATTCAAGTTGGAATTTAACTTTTCTTTCTCAAGAAAAACTGGTGGTTTAATTAGTATTCAGTGTCCAAAAAACCAACAACTCTTCGTTCTTATATTTATTTATAAAAATTTAGAGCTGAGGCATCCCAGTACTCATTCAAGTGTGAGCTGCCCCTTAACTCTGCCCTCTCAGCAGGTAGCCAACAGATCAAACAGCTGCTCACACCTGCCCACCAAAACTTGCATTGCTAACTTCCATATGAAGAGCCATCCCGTATATCTTAAGCTCACTGCCACAACACCTAATGGACACTTCATGTGAGTTAGCCATAATGGCTATACACAGTGGCTGTTTCGTGTGAATCTCAAGAGCCTTTGGATCCAATTATTCAGAAATAGAGAAAGTGTGTCAGTAATGGAGATTTTTTGTGTATGTGCTGGTGTATGTCTGTGTGCTCCACGCCCACTTGTCCATGTGTACTTTGTGCTCAGCTCTGTGTGTGCGTGTGCGCGCCCACCTTCTCCAGGTGTGTGTTCGCACACTTGCACACACACCTATCTATGTTTGTAGGTGTGCCACAAAGAAAACACACAAACAGAACCAGAGATGTGCATGCATGGGGCTGATGGTGGCTGAATGCCTCTCGTTATTTTGTGCATAACTGCTTTTTTGCAGGATGTCATTGTGTAAATAAGTAACAGGAGTGGGCAAACTGTGGCTCGGGAGTCTTGGTCAGTTCAAGTGTTGCTCTCAACCAGGGCTGGTTCTGCGCCCCACACTGCTTTAATGTATCTTACTTCATTACACCTAAATATCACCAGCTGAATCATAGTTGCTTCTCAGAATCTCAGCAGCCAGGACTGCAGAAGCACCTGCTCCACCAGCCAATACAAAGCAGGAGAGATTTGTGCACATGTACGTCTTGTGGCTCTCAGCCATATGAACATTTTGGTACATGGCTCTTGGACTTGGGAACTTTGATTCTATACCAGGTGTGGGCATAGTTTGGAAGGTATGTCCAGCCCCTGTTCTGAGGCAGGACATCTCTCCATACAGTATTGCAGGCTGATGCTTGTCCCAATGGATATGAAAACATCCAAGGAAGGAGATTCCACAACCTTCCTGGGCACCTTATTTAACAGTTTTTACTGTTAGGAAGTTTTTCCTAATATTTAACTGAAATATCTGTTGCCTTAATTCCTCTTGTTCTCTCTTCAGTAAACATGGTGTCCTGCACTCAGGTGGGTTGAAATCTCTGAGCCTCCACCAACATCATTGCAAAGGTTTGGGAGCTTGCTACTCCCACCAACCCCTTTTCTGAAGGTTTATTTTAAAGGAAGAACATTCCCTTTCAATACCCGCTCCTATTAACATACACAGGCAAATTGTTTGCAGAAATGTTCCCCATTCCTGACAGAACCAGGCAACTGTGGGACTTGAAATCATAGCCCTCTTAATTCTGTTCCACTTCAGAGGCGGCTGCTTGCATGTGATTTGTTAAGGGAGAGTCACTTCTGCTTAGGGTAACTAAGGCTGCCCTGTTAGTTGGGTCCCCTCCAAATGAACAGGATGAAGCTTTCATGAAGTTGTGATAATATTTAATAAAACTTCCTAACACTGGATTTGTCTGTGTACTCTGTCAGGGCTCAAAAAGACAATTTTAAAAGGTTGCGTTTGTAGGATGTTTTATGTAGCTTAGAGCTTTGGGAAAATGGTGGGGGGGGTGTTAATTAATTTTTTTTTTTTAAATGTCATTTAGCCTCATGCTTCTGGAAGCTGCATCTTGGGGGCCCTTTTAGCAAATGAATCATCTTTGGGGGTCTTTTTTGCTCTGCCCCTAACCTCTCCCAGATGAATCATGAATTTCAAGCCAGTAACACCTAACATTATAGTGTCATGGGAGAGGCTCTGTAGTTTAGGCGACTGCATTGCTCTGTTAAAATCACAAACATTCTATTCATTATAAAATTCAGATGATTTGTTCTATCAGTATAAAATTTGGCAGGGAAGATTGCTTGGGTGAGGTGTAGAATCTGCCAAACATTTGGACAGATTGGATGAAAAACAAGAAAATTACAGATGTTTGAATATTGGAAGCAGAATGACATTATCTCCCCTATGTGACTTTTTTTGCTCATGGAGACTTAGTTCTGGGAGCAGTATTAGAAATTTAGCAGTGCTCAAAAATTCACGTCTTACCTGTATTTTTGTATATGTTTAGTTTTTTAAAATTATTATTATTATTATTAGCAAACATTTATATAGCGCAAGTAATGTACCTGGCGCTTTATAAAGTAATTGAATAGACACGGTCCCTGCCCTAAGGCTTACAGTCTGAGAGACGGGGGTGGGAGGGGGAGAGATGGAGAGGGAGAGACAAGGAGTGTAACATTCACCAAGATGCGAGGTCCCAGGTGCACGCGTTTGGCTTGGTTACATCGAGAATGATGGCTGGTTGGTCCATGTGGTGAGGATATGAGTACATAGACCTCAGGTAACAGATTGTACTGGATGGAGGGTATCAGCAGGAGTTAGGTGAGGGGAGCGAGGAGGGCAGGCTGGGGGGTACATGGGCAGACATTTGACTATCATGGGTACAGGGGTCCCAATTCCTCCCAAATCAACCATCTGGTCAACCATCATCACTTCAGATGTCCTTGCAGCCTTGGTGTGCTCTTGGATCTACTGCTGTGCCTGGATTACCAGGTTGTTGCGGTGGCCAGGAGTGCTTTTCACTGAATACATCTGGTGAGAAAGCTGTGATCTTTTTTTATCAGATTTGAATTTGGGCACAATCGTCCATGCCTTTTGTAACCTGAGGCTAGATTACTGCAGTGTGCTCTATGTGGGGCTACCCTTAATGATATCCCCTTACCTCTCTGCGCTAATTTCCCTCGGTACTCCAGTCCGTGAACTCTGCTCCTCCTCTGTCCCCTCCCACGCCTCCCCTGCTCCTCTAACCACCTTTGTCCCTTTGAAGTTCTGATGTTTTGAAGTACCCATTTTGACAAATGGGGAGAGCAAGAAAAGTGACTTCCCCCGGTCTCTGTTTCACTAACATTCTGCTGTTAAGTGAGGAGGTGATCTTTCATGTAGGCTATTGTTGTACATGCCTGAGGACATTTTATTGCAGGCTATGGATGAGACAGCTGGGGCTATGGGTGGGGGGAAAAGTGAGAAAGCAATGGAGAGTAAATGAAAAGAGAAGGAAGGGAGCTGGGTGGAATGACAGTTAGGCCATTCGGAGCATCTGGAATTATGGGAGAACTGGGTGGAATGATGGATATGAGACCACGAGGAGTGGCTGGACGGTGGCTGGCTTATTGTAAATTTCTCATAAACTATTGATGTCAAGAACATCCCTATCACTTATTGAAGTGTTGCTTCGTCTTAGACTAAGTTAAGACAGTTTTATAAGTGGAATGCATCTCTAGCCAGTACATACCTTTATATATCTAGTAGGGAAAATTGAAGCATTATGACTATGCCCTGGATGCTAAGGAAATATTGGACACCCTCTTGAGGTCAAATAATCAAATGAGAAAATTAAATGAAAGAGGCCTTTGCTTTTGAGTAAATGATTATCAGTTTGATGCGGGGTTGTATTAGATCTTCTCCCGGGGGATCCTCCTGGCCGTCCAGTCAGGACAGTAGGGTAGATCCCGCCAATTACCACTAGGAGGCAGACAATTACTTTTTCTAGACCCTATCCCCAGGGATCTATCCTTCATCCTCCAGTCATTTGTCTGCCTCAGTACAGTTAGGAAGCAGGCTGACTGTCTCCCAAGTGAGACAGTCCTAAAGGAAAGAAAATTAACTTAAAATCAAGGAAGGAATTGGAAGCTCCAGGTGCCAGGGGAGAAGGAATTCCTCTCCCTGTTCACCTCCCTTCACGAAGGGATTTGAGAGCAGTGCCGGGCGCCCCCTTCCCTGTTGGCGCGGGGGTCCCCGAGGAGCGGGAGCGGCAGCCCAGGAGGAGGCTTGCTGAGGGGCCATCCCCACTCTCCACTGGAGAGGGGAGAGCCAAGCCCAACAGACCTTGCCTCAGCGGAGAAGGATCGGGCGAGAAGCAGCAAGTAACCCTGATCCCAGGCACGGCCCCGCCCGAGTCTGTCTCCCTCCCATCCACCGAGCGGAAGACATTTCCCACCTTCAAAGAACTCCAGCTGCGGCGTTCCTGGCTCAGGTAGCTCCGTCGCGGAGCGACGCAGCCCCGCCTCCTCCCGCTCTCAGCCCACAGACCGGCCAGGCGCCCAGAACAACAGTACGGGATCGAATCTCACACCCGGATCCTCTCCAGCCCATGCTGGGAATCGGTCTCATGACCCTCAGCAGTGGCCCGCCCCTCCCCCACCCGACCCTCGTGGCATAAAAAGGGCGGGAAACAAAAACAACAACAAAAATGGCCCCCAGGTGCAGGGCCGCAGCAGAACCGGCAGAGACAGAAGAACAATCTGCCACAGGGAGCCCCGCTTGCTCCCCCCCTCCAGCCCAAGACCCGCACATGGAGGTGTTAAAAGAAATTCTGTCAGAGCTGAAGAGAAAAAGGTCCCCCCCCCCCCCCCCCGGGAACGAACAGAACGGGCTTTTAAGGGACGGTCGAAAGGGGCGGGGAAAGGAAAACACCTCAGAGCAAAAAAGCCTTAAAAATCCGTCCGGCCCCTCAAGTCAACTACCTCCTCTGACTCAGAACCCCCAGAGGAGGTTCTGTCTGTAAAGTCCTCAGAAGAGGACAATGTAGGGGAAAGGAGGAGGAAAAGAAGGTGTAGGCAACTTCGCAAAGAGAGCAGCGAAGAGGAGGGGGATGTGTCTGATCAAGCCTCAGACAGTGGGGAAAGATCAGGAGAAGAGGAACAGGGGTTGGATGCCTCGTCAGACCCAGACAGACACTTCCCCAACAAATATAGGGACCAAATATATGATCTGGTCACCAAGGCCCTCCACCTCAAAGAGAAAAAGGACAAGGAAGCATTGTCCGATTCCTTGGAGGAGGAAGAGGAGAGGGAGCACCTTCCCCGGGCGAGAGATAGAGATAGGGGGATGGTCTTGGACAAGGCCTACGAGCGCATTATTAAGAGAGAGTGGCAGCGGCCCAATAAGGGATCCAGACTGTCTAAAGCTCAGTTGGCGCTTTATTCCCTATCCAAGAATAAGAATGCCCTGCTCACCATTCCTAAGGTTGACGCAGGAGCTGCCTCGCTGGCCAGGAACTCGATCTTCTCCACTGAAGGGGAGTGTTACCCCCGAGATCCAACAGATAAGGGGATCGAATGCAACCTCAGAAGGAACTTTGAGGAAATTTAATCCATTATAAAGATGGCCACACTAACTTCTTATTTTTCAAGGGCCCTAATGATGTGGATCAAACGAGCCGGAGATCCACGGGTATCCACAAAGATGACTAGAGTTCTCTCGACCAGAATACGGAACGCCTACGGACATGCTCCGCTGAGCGTCCAGGGCGGCTGCTTCCAATGTTGCAACACGCCGCCGCCTATGGCTGACGTCTTGGAAAGGGGACAACACTTCCAAGAATGCTCTTGTTGGGGGCCCATTCCAGGGCCGCAAGCTCTTCGGGATCTGTGTGGATAAAGTCCTGGCGGATGCCATGGATAAAACAAGAAACAGACTTTACAGAGCGTGGGAGCCCAAAAGCATTCCTTTCGTCCCTACAATTCAACATCCTCAGTTCCTGGGGGGGCCAGATAACCATTCTTCCCACACAGGGGAAACCAACAGAGATACAGGTCCCGGTGGCAAAGACAAAAAGGCCACGACAACCGAAATAAATGACGTCAGAATCCAGTCTGCCCCAAGCTGGATGCATACTGGATTCCAGACAGTGGAGAGGGACAGGAAAAACTGGGGGGCAGACTTCAACTATTTGGAGACCAGTGGAAACGAGCCACCACAGACGTGTGGGTCATCCAAACCATAATACAGGGGTACGCAATAGAATTTTCACACTCTTTCCCCCCCCCCCCGGCAGTTCTACTGTGCCTCTCCAGCAACCATATCAAACAGGCAGCGATGCAAACGGATCTCCAGACTACTTTCCATCGGAGCTATCGAATCCGTCCCGCACCACAAAAAAGGCCAAGGGCTCTATTCCATTGTTTTCCTGGTGCCAAAAAAGTCAAACGAATGGAGAGCGTTGTTGGACCTAAAGATCCTGAACCAGGTCATCAAGGTTCAAAAATTCAAAATGGAAACATTGCAATCCATACGCATAGCAATCACGAAGGGAGAATGGCTCACATCACTCGAACTGAAGGAGGCGTATTTACACGTACCTGTTCTGCCATCCCACAGGCAATGGCTCAGGTTTAGTTATGCCGATCAACATTGGCAGTATACAGCTGTCCCGTTCGGTCTGCCGACCTCACAGAGAACATTCACCAAGATCCTAGTAGCGCTCATAGCGAACCTGAGAATGGAGGGGATCAAGCTGCACCCCTACCTAGACGACATCTTGATATGATCCCCAACCTACGAGCAAGCACAGAGGGACGTATACAAGACTATCGCATACTTACAAGATTATGGGTTCGTGATCAACATAAAGAAGAGCCATCTCTCCCCCTCTCAAATTATAGAGCACCTAGGAGTGGTATTGGACAGAATCTGCAGACTCTTCCTATTGCATCAGAGACAACTGAAGCTCATCAGTCTGATTCAGCAGATCTCGAAAGCTCGCAGAATCAAACTCAAGACCCTGGCGAGCCTTCTGGGGGCCATGACCTCCTGTTTAGGGATCATACAAGGGGCCAGATTCCATGCCAGGCCCCTCCAACGTTTCCTTCGCCCTTGGCAAGACACCATAACTCGGGGGGAGAATCCATGGGTACGGATACCAGCCGACCTGAAGAAATCCTTCAAATGGTGGTTAATGCCACACCAGTGCGACACCGGAATACCCCTCGGGGATCCGGAGATGACAACTCTAACAACGGACGCGAGCCTCCACGAATGGGGAGCACATGCACAGAACTTATTGACACAAGGGAAATGACTTCTGTGGGAAAAGGAACAGCATATCAATTGGTTGGAGCTAAGGGCAATCTACATGGCGCTTCGGAGCCTGGCCCAATTCTGCAAGGAAAAGATATCCTCATCTACACAGACAACATGGTAGCAAAGGCCTACCTGAACCGCCAAGGCGGGTCAAGGTCCGAAGCGCTCCACCAGATGGCGTCTACTCTCATCAGGTGGGCGGAGAGGAACGTACGGTCCATCCGGGCTCTGCACATCAAAGGGCAAACGAACACCCAAGCCGACTGGCTCAGCAGAGTGGATCTGGATCAGGGAGAATGGTCTCTGCACCCGAGGGTATTCCAAACAATAACCAATCGGTTCAGCACTCCCACAGTGGACTTATTTGCTTCCCCAGCCAATGCGAAAGTGAACATCTTCGTCTCTCGGCACCCAGACAACAGAGCAATAGCCTTCAACGCTCTGAATATCAAGTGGCCACAGGGCCTTCTCTATGCCTTCCCTCCGTTGCCCCTCATACAAAGAACCATAACAAAGATAAAGAACGAGGGTGCAGAGGTCATCCTGGTGACCCCCTTCTGGCCACAGAGACCATGGTTTGCAGACCTGCTAGACCTCAGCTCAGAACCTCCACTCAGGCTACCGGTCCTGCCAGACCTATTGACCCAGGTCCAATTCGACACGACAATCCAACAGCTCTCAGACTGACAGCCTGGATGTTGAGGGCCTTAAGAAAACTAGGATATTCTAGCCAGGTTCTAGAAACAATGCTTCAATCTAGACGCCCAGCAACCAAACAAATTTATCAGAGCACCTGATAGGTGGTGCGAGAGTAGGACAGTCGGGCCAGACAGAGCTCCTGTCATAGTATCCTAGAATTTCTACAACAGGGCTTAGAGAGGGGCCTAAAACCCAACATGCTACAGAGACAAGTAGCAGCACTTAATAGCGTTCTAGGCACAGTAAAGGGTCACAGGATTTCCGGTCACCCCCATATAAAGGGTTTCCTCAGGTCGTCCAGAATTATTTCTCCCCCAGTGGTTCATCGCTTCCCCTCTTGGAGCTTGAACCTTCTCCTAGGGGCTCTCACCAGGATCCCCTTTGAACCTTTGAAGGAGGTTTCTCTATATTATTTATCCATTAAAGTGGCGTTCCTCATAGGGATTACCTCTGCCAGAAGGGTGTCAGAATTGGGAGCCCTATCCATTGATCCAGCTCTGTGCTCCTTCAGGGAATCCTTGGTGGTCCTCAGATTGGATCCGGCCTTTAGCCCTAAGGTAGACTCAAGTTTCCATAGGGAACAGGAAATTAGTCTCCCTTCATTCTGCCCCAACCCAGGACACCCTTTAGAACGGACCTGGCACACCCTAGACGTTAGGAGAGCCCTAGAGATCTACCTACTCAGAACTGAATCATTCAGGAAAACGTCGGCCCTTTTCATTTCATACAATCCGCAGAGAAAGGAATTGAAAGCTTCCAAGGCATTAATCGCCAAATGGATGTCTCTCTGTATCTCAGAAGCCTACAGGGCGACAGACAAAATCCCTCCTAAAAGGATATTCGCATATTCCCTTAGGGGTGCTGCGACCTCTCAAGCTTTCAGAAATGCAGCCTCCTACGGGGAAATCTGTCGAGCTGCAACTTGGTCCTCTATGCATTCCTTTACTAGACATTATAGGATCCCATTGCAGGACTTGATGGATGCAGCCTTCGGGAGAAGAGTCCTTCAGGCAGTCCTCTGATTAGAGGCACTACCGAAAGGACTGCTCATTTCTCCGCTGTTTTATCTCTCTCCTTCTTTTTCCCTCCCATAATATTGGACTGGGGTACTGCTTGGGTAAGTCCCTACTGTCCTGATTGGACGGCAAGGAGGATCCCCTGGGAGAAAGGAAAATTGGACACTTGCCTCTGAATTTTTCTTCTGTGGTGAATCCTCCTAGCCGGCCAGTCCCCACCCTGAGTGTTCATAACTCTGTGGTGTCGAAGCATGGCTTTGCTGCCATGTCTTCTAACTTTTTAAACCATCCGGTTAATAAAGGGAGAGAGAGAGTTAGAATAAGTTTGCACTCAGTTCTCTAGGTCAGAGCAATAGGAAATTAGGTAACATAAAATAAGTATAGTTTAACAGACAAGCAGGTTGATAAGGCTTGGTGAGACTGGAGGGTGAAGGATAGATCCCTGGGGATAGGGTCTATAAAAAGTAATTGTCTGCCTCCTAGTGGTAATTGGCAGGATCTACCCTACTGTCCTGACTGGCCAGCCAGGAGGATCTTCCGCAGTAGGAAAATTCAGAGGTAAGTGTACAATTTTCCTTTTTAGTAAGCTTTTAGAAAACCTTTTAGTAAGGGGGAATTTGTATACTTCGTCTTTGCAGGTAACCACAGAACCGTTGTGTTAGAACTGTTGTGTTTGGCAAATCACAAATATGCAGATAGGGAAGTACTGATTAAAAATGAAAATGTTACTTTAAAGAATATCCCCCCCCCCCTTTTCTGTTAACTAACTTGTGCCATTAGTTTATTCATTACTCAATGGAATACTTATCCTCTTCAATTTTGATACTATTTCTCTAATTCTTTTTTGTTTTCTAATTTCCCTAGAGAATGAAGTCTGGAGAGAGTTTAGAAGGCTCTTTTCAAGTTATTAAATTACTCCGAAGAAGACCTAGAAACTGGTCCCATTGCGTGGAATTAGCAAGACTAAAATTTGAAAAGTATTTTAATCATAAGGTGAGTATATGGAGCCTGTTAATGGCTGAGAGATTTGTTTTTAAGCATCTGAAATTTAAAAACAAAAAGCAACTTTTATTTCTTCTTCAAGGAACTTCTCAGTTATGGGATTTCTTACTTTTTGCTCCACAGGCAGTCGGAAGCTCTATTTCATCAGCAGTCTCTAAACAGACTATGGAGACAAGGCTCCCGCCTCCATCCCCCTTCTCTCCACTCACCCCACCCCCCCATGGACTTTTTGTCTCCTGAAAGGAGAGCTAAAAGAGAAGGCATTTCCTTTCAATTCCCTGCCTCACTTCCTTTCAATCACCTCCAGCAAGTTAGGAATGCTCTATTGCTTTTTTTTTTTAAGCACTTAATCAGCTTGTTTTTTACATATAGATCTATCTATCTAAAAAAAATTAAATAAATTATAATAGCGTTAGGATTAAGTTAGTGTTTGTCAGTGAAGTTAGATAAGGCCGAGCGGATCTTTCTCTTGGCGGGGGTGGGATCATTCTCTTTTCGCTCATGGTGAAAAACTCTTTCATCCAGAGCTAGGAAGGACCACACATTGCAGCTCTGGGACATCCTGACTAAAGGAGCCTTGCAAGGGGGTGATGAAGGCTGTATTAGGCTGGCCTCCTCTCAACCAATACTGTTTGATACCGCACCTGCTAGGGCATGCAACTTTCTGGCAGCTTCTACTTCTGGCACCATCTCTGGCAGCTCCGCATCTGGCACTGTTCATGATGCCCCACCCAGTACTGAACCGGACACCCTCACCCCCAGAACCACTGGGGAGACTAAGGACACACAGGAGGCCTGCAGAAGGAACAAGAGGACTGCCCTCGAGAGGATCTGAGGAGGACGAGAGTTAAATCCTCTTCTTGCTCCTAGGATTCTCTTTGGGAAGAGCATACCTTTTGAGGGGCACCAAACTACACTTGCTGTGGAGACTGTCTACTCAGAGGATGAGTCAGTCTCTTCCTCCAGCTCTGCAGCCATCTCCTCCCCATGGACGCTCAAGGACTCCATTCAGACCAAGGACATCTCAACAGTGGTATTGCACACCATGGCACCGATTGGATCTGCACCACGGCACTGACCAGAGATATTGTTCTCCCAGGGGTAGGCACTCATGCTCTTTGAGACGCAATGATCCCTGTGGAGTCAGGGATTACTCCCTTTTCAGCTGTTGCCCTTCACTGCACCATTGGAGAGAACCACCTCACCACTGAAATGGGTACCGTAGGGAGTATTACGTGCATGATTACCACTACACTTGTTCCAGAAGCGAATCCCCAGGGGATTACCCCAGCACCGTCAGCAGCGTTGAAGCTCAAGATCTCCATATTATTTTCCCTGACGCCAACCCAGAGCTCATCCCTTCTGTGTACCACAGCTTTCTGTGGAGCCAGCAGCTCCTGTTCCCCCAGCAACTGCTCTTTTGCTGCCCCTCTTTTGCCTACCCAGCCTTCTATGCAATCTCAGTTTGGTAACAAACAGAGAGAAGTTGTAATTTAATTCTGCTAGAATGATCCTGTTCATTGGATCGGTGATAGGCTTTTCTGCTAGAAAATAGATTCAACACCATTGTTCGAATCATTCGAGGTGTCCACTTTTGCCTGCCCCATCCCATCCATCACTTCCTAAGGTTCCAGGAATTGTTCGCTTCAACAATGGTGGTGGACACCTCTGGCATGCCTGCACATTCACCTGTTACAACACTGGCTCATATCACTCTACCTCCTGCAGTACATACAGAGGTCAGGAGAAACAAGTGAGGCAGTTGCTACGCGGTTGGACAACACCTCAGCACGTGCTGAGTGGCATGCTGTTTGATCTGCCAGAGTCCTCTGGTCAATCGGACGCACAGAGCCCTCTGGTCAATCGGACGCAGTTGCTGACAAACTCAGCAGACTGGATTAGGAACATCACAAGTGGAGTCTCACATGGGTGTAGTATGGGAGTTGTTCAGAAGGTGGGCCACCCATCCATTGACACTTTTGCCAATGCAGAGAATGCAAAAACTCTGACCACTTGCTGCAGAATGGCATGTGACCCCAAATCCCTGTTGCATGCATTCATGATTCCCTGCAACACCGCCCTCGCATATGCCTTCCCCCACTACTGCAGGTGATATATGAGGCAAGGAGGGGAAAAGAGCATGTAATATTAATAGTCCCAGCTTGGCCAGGGAAACCATGGATCCCCATCTTGATGGATCTGGGAGTTCAGTTTTCCCCTACAACTTTGCAAAGATTTGCTATCCCAGTAACAGTGGGGGTGGGGATAGGTCATCACAACCTGGATTTGTTGCATCTCTCCATCTGGCTGATTTCCCCGTAGCTATGGACTTCTCGCCTATGGTGTTTATAAGAGAAGGCACGCAAGAAACTAGGGCACCCTGTACAGCAAAGTGGAAGTGCTTCTTCATCTCTTGTGCAGAGAAGGCCATTACCCTAATCCTCTCTCACCATCAGGGTCATCCTCATGTACCTGTTACACCTTCAACAGTTTTCCCTCTGAATCTCATCCTTGAAATTGCATTTAGCAGCTGTCTAAGCATATCTTAAGCCAGTATAAGGGAAACCGATCCCCTCTCACACTTTAGTTTGAGCCTTTGAAATGGTCTTGTCAGCACTTAACCACCAGTGTTGCGTCAAGTCCTGGAATGGGATGTGAACTTTGTACTTGCCAAGCTCATGTTACTGCTTTTTGAGCTAATGACCACTTGCCCACATCACCATGAAAACAGTGTTGTTAGTAGCCTTGACTTTGGCATGGTGAGTTTGTGAACTGGCAGCTCTGAGGGCATCCCCTCTCTACTTAATATTCCATAAAGACAAAGAAGACGTACACACAGACCAATCTTTCATCCCCAAGCTTATTATACTGTTCCATGTCAAACAGGTCCTACCTTTACATGTATTTTTCCCAAAGCCACATTCCTACTCTGGAGAGGCTGCTCTGTGTACATTGGACTTTGAAAGGGCTTGGTCATTCTACCTTGACATCACTAAGCCTATGAGGGCCTTGGATAAGCCCTCTTTGTGTCAACATCCAAACCAACCAACCAAACAAACATTTCTTAAAATTAAGAGGAGATATTTTAATTCAGTGCTGTTAAATGCTTTTTCAGCATCTAGTGAGAAAGTACTGCTGGAGAGCGAGTCAGATGCTGCTGCTGAAGCAAGTATAGCAACTTGCATGTACCATCCAAGGCCAATCTACCCTTTATGAAGCCTATCTGATATCAAAATTGGAATCTCCTTATTAAATAATTTTGTGAAAAACTTGTAATTAACATTCAGTAAAGAGACTGGGTGATAGTCTTCACATGAAATCCCTCCTTTCTCTTTAATATTTAAATAATTAAAGCTGTTCTTGCTTCTCTGGACAAATTTCCCTTTTGAAATATTTTGTTGTACATATCAAATAATAATGGTGCCAGACCTGTTAGAAAAGTCTTATAAAATTTAGATGGGAGACCATCAGGCCCTGCAGTTTTCCTTTTATTTAAGGAATGCACCACCTCCATAACTTCCTGCAGAGTGATTTCCCTTTCCACCTCAACTGCTTGTGTGGGTGGTAGTTGTGGAAGATTAATTTTATCATATCAGAATTAACACCTGACCTGTGTAGTGTCTCGAAATAATTTTTAAATTCATTATTTATCACTGGTGGCGCTAAATGGTTTTTCAAATCACTTTGATGCTGACCTGATGTAAAAGTAGGGTGGAGGGCTGAGGAGCTCAGTGATTAGGCATCCGTCTTGTTCCATGATGATATGTGACCTCTCATACTGTCTGATTTCATTGAATAGACATTGTCCTAAGGGACAACATAATATGAACTTAACGTTTCTGTTCTCTAGCTTTTTGTACTGGTATGATGACTCATTTTTCTAAAATGAAATGAGCTCACAATTGTGACTCACAATGCCAACACAATATGCTTACTTTAATATAGTAAGCATATTGTGCTGGCATTGTGAGTCACACTTAATAATTGAATTCTATAGTCCTAAAGCCACTTAGGCTGCAATCCAGAAACTGCCTGAAATCCTAAGTACCTAATTTGTCCACACCAGCAGGTAACTGAGAGGATAAATGTATAAAATGGTAACTGTACACTAAGGTCTTTGTTGCATATTAAACTAGCACTTATAACGGTAATCTTGTGTGGTACATTCCATTATTGGCCTAATTTTTGCTTTAATTATTCTGGTCTAATAGCTTTAATCCCTGGCCACTGATGGAAACAAGCATGATGGCAGTGCACCGCCATCACGACCCTACCCATGTTGTGAAGCTGCAGTGGACACAGTCTGGACTGGATCAGACTGACCAACACATGTTCCTGTGGCCAGGCCGCCAGGGAGGACAGGGAGATGCGCACACATGCTGCTGGCTGGCCCCACACAGTGCCTCACCATGATAGCCAGCCATAGCGGCCCCGATCCAGGCCAGGCCATGGCGGACCACAGCAGATATGATATCCAGCTGTGCCCCACTTTGCCCTAATCAGGTGGATCATAGCCTGGGCTGTGACCTGGAGCTAATCCGGCAGTGAGAACCTGGGCTAGCTGCCAATGCTCCCTGGGGCAACCCTGGGCCAACATCTGGTGGCCCCTAAACATACCTGCTGGTGGCTCACGGGCCAGTGTGAATAAGTGGGCCACAGTGGGCATGTCTTTACCCTGAGAGAAATTGGAGGGGATCGCCTGGTATGAACAGAGTAGTTATATATTTTCATAACTGCTGAGGAAATTTAGACTTACTATTAAAACAAAATTTGACAAAGATCTGTTAAGACTTCAGAGTACCCTAATTGTTTTGGTTTCATTCACATGTTAAAATGTTGATTTGTGAAAGACTGAAGAATATTAAGAGAATGCTGATCTTTCCTTTTTAGGCTCTTCAGCTACTTCATTCATTTCCTCTTGATACACGATTAAAAGATGGCAGTAAGTACAAATAACAATTTAAGCTCATTTTGGTATAACTGTCATTGCATTATTCTATTAACTGTTTAATTAATCTTTCTACCATCAGGCTTGTTTTGGCAATTGCCGAAGAGGCCACCTTTCCCAATAAAGTTTGAATTTATCGATCCTTTGTAAGTACCATACCTCTTCTGATGTGTTTACGTTTTGAGAGAAACAGACTTGCATAACAGAATTGTGTGATATAGAACTTGTGCCATGCTGGTAGACTGTGTAAGTGAGCTATCTGATCTGCCCTCTTCAAAAGTTAAGACTTTGAGCTATTAGCAGCTGAAACTTACCTGAAATGAGATCAGCATTAGGTACGTGATTTTCCTTCACATCAACCTTAATGTTTTCAAAACTAGACTTAAATCACATTCCAGTGAGCAGAAGTAAACCAAAGTAACTACTTTGATTTAGTGAATTCATTCAAAGTAACTACTCCACTTTGAAGTATTCAAACAAATAGTCTAAACTGAAGTAAAAGGGAAGTATGTACTCCTGATGTTTCAGTGGAGCTACTCATGAGTAAATGGTTTTCAGGTTATTTATTAGTATTTTTACTCTGCCCTTCCCTGAAGGCTCAGGGCAGCTCACAAAAATATAAAGTACATTTAAAACACTAAAATACAATTCAACACGAACACCCGCTCCAACCCCAACCCACCACCTTATCCCTCTCCCTGCCCACCAAATGCTTTTACACTGCCCCTGAAAAATGACAAGATTTGTCTTTCAGATAAGTGGGGCCCAGGCCATTGAGGGCTGATGTGTTTATTTGGAGCATGACACATTGTTGTGTTGATTCTCATTTAGGACCCTGGGTGGTGCTTTATTGCAAATATTGTAAAGTGTTTTAAATGATAAATCCTTGTTTGTTTTTCACCAGACACTATAACTTTATAGTGAGTGCAGCTAAACTTTTTGCGGACGTATACTGCATTCCTTTTACAGAAAAGGTAAGACTTGCTTTGAGGGGGTAATTCTCTTGCATTCAGTAGGACTTACATAAAAGACTAGAGGCATTTAATAATATTTATTCAAATACTTACTATTCCTGTCGAGTGTTGAGGGGAACAAATATTTTTATGATTAATACTTATGAAAATGATTGCCTTGGTATTTTAACCTTCAGTGTGGTACTTCATTGCCACCACTAGTGCTCTTTGCCAAGGGTTGTTTTTAGGAATCTGTTTTTTATATATATATAAATATATATATACTTATACTGTCTTCCTTAAGGTACACTTAAGTGCATCCTTAATGGGAAGGAAAACAAAATATCTTGGACATATCTGGCTTGCCTTCCTTTTAATATCCATGATTAATTAGTGGGTATATAAGTATTGCTGTCCCTTGATTATACTTATAAAAACAGTTACACAATATTTAGCTCTTTATTGCCCAGGCAGACTGTCCAACGATGGCTTATGCCTCCTCTCTCTGGGACAATAGGCAGGATCCAAAGACTTCGATAGATGGCTCTTGCCAGGGGAGGAGGTCACTCTGGTAGTTGCTGGCCAGACTTGCTCCTGCCTTGAGACAATGAAGTCAGGGATCCACTTCTTTCCACTCAGGAAAGAAGATACTTTTTTCCCTGTCTTCCCCTTGCTCTCCTTTCCTTTTTGGGGGAGGATAGCATGGGAAGAAGCAGGGAGACTACTTGAAATTGCCTTAGGAAACCCCCCTCCCCCCCCACTCTGTAGAACAGGGCACAAGAAGGGCCATGAATAGGTAGACCCTTCCCACAAGGAGTGGCTCAGGAGCACTCGGCAGCAAATGAAACAGGTAAGCTCCCCTGTCGGGGATAGCAGCAACCCCTTATCCCCCACAGGACCTCTCTGGTCAGCGGCTACCAATGCCAGTCCTCAGCTTCCTGGGGACTCGCTGAGAAGTTGAAGTTGCAGAGACATCCCAGAGTCGCTGCACCTGCCATCAATCTCACTTTCACTCAGGTAGCCAATGCAAGAATAACTATTTCAGGTCCCGGAGCTGCAGGGGCATCTCCCAGGCAAGTTCAGGGGCCACAGTAGCAGGTTGCCATGTAGGACTTTAGGCAGGGAAAGATCCCCCAGGAGTAGGTCTGGGATCCCTCACTGCCTTTGGACTGAGGATGGGGAGAACCTGTGCTTCAGCAGGTGCTTGTGTAGATTGGTTGGCAGGTAATCACCCAGGAGTTCCAGTGCCTGCCAGAGTTTGAGGGGGTAGGTCCACTCCAGGAGGAGGGAAGTCTTCTGCAATTTTTAGGGACACAGAGCAGTCCTATAAAAGCCCAGGCAGGACAACTTCATCTTGGTTCCTCCCATCTTGTCCTTCTCCCTAACACCAGGGCGACTGCTGATGGCAGGGGACCCTCACCTCAAGAGGCCTTTATCTTGGCCCCCGAGGAGCTTTTAAAGGAGGATGGATAGCTCTCAGGGTCAGAGGCTGGGAATCAGGTCTACAATGTGGGGGTTGAAATTTTTCACTCCAAGTTCTTTGGAATCATTGTAGGTATGCTTGCCCCCCTGCCTCCTCCCTAGTTTCTCCCCCTGAGAAACAACCTGGCAGAGGACATGGGGTTGGTCCTCCCACCAGAAGTGTCCGCACACTTGGCCTTGCCTATGTATCTCGTGATTGCCCAGGCAGAATGGGAATAGCCAACAAAGGCCTAGGGATTGCAAAGGCTTACCAGGCACTTCGCTGTCCGTCCCTCCCTCCACCAGAAGAAATTTTGAAGCGGCCTTGCATGCCTTCAGAGATGCAGTGATCACTTCAAGATTCTCCAGAGCTGTAGTATTTTGACCTGTCTGAGCTAGTCTTGTCAAAACCTTTAAAAGATGGCCTGAAGAATATGTCCATTTCCCTTTGTGACAGATGTTATGCTCAATGCAGTGCAATTTGCAGCTAGGGCAATGTCCTTGAATGTCATCACTTGGCATTCTTATATGGCCATCCTCCAGATTCCCAGATTTCAGGTTTGAAGAGACGAAGCTCCAGTGGCAGGAGAAGGGGGAAGTCTACCAGGATGGGATCTGAATGCCCTTCTGTGTCTGCGGAGCCCCTCTGCCTCTTTTTGTCATTCCAGCTACAAGAATAGGGGTGTGTCCCCAAGTATTTGCTCTTCTCCCTCTGTCTCTGGGCTAATCCTCCGCCCGGGTAGTTCTGCGGATGGCNGAATGTTGGAATGACAATAGGATTTATTTAGAAATTGGCACTGCTGTTGCCTCCATTCCTTCCAATGGCTATTCCATTTAATTCCAATGCATGCATACTCAACTTAAAGTTTAAATTAAACATTTGTAGACGACTGTACCCAGCTTCACTGTGCTCTGTGAGGGCAGTGGGGACTAGTGTGTAAGAGGGAGGGTTGTGAGACATTACTCAGCTGTCCCATTCTCCCCAACCGACTTGAAAGAATTGAGGGAATGGAGGGAGTGAGGGGCCAGCTCACGCCCTCCTGTCCCCAGTGTTGCCCCCAACCTGCAGAGGAAGAGAATTGGGGCTGAAAGACGAAGGCAAAGTGTGGGTGCATGGAGCCTAAGTTGTAAGTGAGCACAATATTTGAGACCGTACAATGTCTTTACTGCTAACATGGCATGATCGTTAAGACGGAAGCCTTAACTTGCAGTTTCCATGCTTTTTAGTGCATGATTGAATTTGCAAGAGCCTTAACTCTTCTTGTAAACCAGAGGTTTTTTGACTATGGAATATCCAAGTTTTTTGTTAAATACAAAGCACACCCCTGCCCTCGCTTCCTCCCAGCACTCACCATACAAGAGGAGGAGCTGCCTCCTCCAGGATAATTTTCGAAGTGCCCGTGGTGCACGTAAGCGCTTTGTGGAGTTGCCGCCATGTTCTGTAATAGTGTGGCATCCTGGGAAGTGTAGTCGCAGGATGGCATGCTACTAGGGACCATGGTAGTGGCTCCACAAAGTACTTGCGTGCACTGCGTGCGCTTTGAAAATTATCCTGGTGGCGGTGCAGTGGTGAGTAGGAGGAGCAGCAGCAGCAGAAGTAGTGGTGCAATAGCAGCAGCAAGGGTGGGAGATGGTTGAGCTTTCCCCTCCACCTGCTGGCACCGAGAGGGGGCTGGCACAGGCAGCAGCAGCAACAGGGTTGGGGGAAGGAAGTGCAGACTCCAGCGCCGGCTGGGCTCTCAGCCCGCAGAAGGAGGAGGTGGCGGCGGTAGGGGGGCAAAGCAGACAGCAGCAAGGAATGGCAGCAAGGGAGAGGGGGCTAGGTTCGCTGGGCTGGTTGTCCTTCCCAGCCCCCCAAAGCCCCCAGGCACAATTGCCCAGAGCCCCGCTCAGGGGAGGGGAAAAACGGGAGAAGAGGTGGCAAGCAGCGTTCTTCAAAGCAGGTGCACCCCTTTTCATAGGCTAACGGGTTTTTTTTCACAACCCCATAACTTTAAAACTACTAATCAGATGTATAAATAAAACCCCAAATGCACCCTCTGGCAGCCTCCTTTAATTTTCTAAAAGACTAATTCCTTCTCCCCACCAACACTCAACCCCTCTACCCTGCCAGATCGAGACGGTGTGACTAAATGAAAAATCAGGCTTGAAAGTGCAGTTTTCAAACTGCGGTGTATCAGCTTTTATCCAATGGATTTAGCTGAAAATTTTACAGAATGAACCATTTACCCGGTGATATTCCACAACAAATTCACAATCCTAACTGTGATCGTGTCGATTTTAGAAAAAATAGAATGTTGGGGCTTTATAATGTAGCGTGCAACACACCTTAACTATTAGAGCGCTCCTGAGCTCTAATAATTAAATTACATACCATCATCTCTGTGAGGGCAGCTTTTGGCCACATGGTGCTACAGATAGTACTTTATTGGTAGGTCTTGACATGGAGTCTGATTTAGGGCTTCATTGACTCTTGACTATTTGTAAATATCTTTCCCTCTTTGGGTTTTTTGTACTGCTTGGGCAAATCCATCACCGGACTGTCTGCCAGAGAAAGAGAGGGAGAGAGAGATGAGGAAATTTGGGAATTTACCCAGTGAACTTTCTTCTCTTTCAACAAGGCAGAAAGTTCATCCCACCCTTTCTTCTAGACTCCATTCCAACACGAGTTAAAGGTGGAGGCTAGTAGTTACCATCTTCTGCCCCTCACCTGTCTTCCTGTTCTTCTCAGTTATTGTTTTCTCAGCACTTGCTCCAGCAGTTGCTGGATTTGAGTTGCAACTAGTCTGAAAATATTTTCTGTTATATTTTTCTGTTGGTTAGTTGTGTTTTTTACAAGTTCTTAGTTATTCTAAGCTTAGGTAATACTGATCACTGTCTGGGTAGCAGCTGCAAGGCTTGGGTCCTCTCCTAGTCAGGGAATATCTGTTCTAGTCTTTGCCTCCTGCCTATTTGTCCAGAGTGCACAATGGATAGCTGAACTGTATGCCTCACCGAGAGAGAAGAAAGAAAATTCACTGGGTAAATCCCCCAATTTTTTTCCTCTGAGACATAAATACCTGTAGTTTTGTTTGGTTTGCCTTAGCCCTCCTCCTCTCTGTTTTGCAGTACAAGGTATCCTGCCCTTGCATCCTTTAGTAGCCAAGAACGTGTACCTGAGCTGTCGCATCCTCACAAATGTTTTCCCCTTCCCTGTCTCTCCTCCCCCTGTCTTTAGATTGTAAGCTCTGGAGCAGGGACCATGTCTTATCTTATTCTTTGTAAGCGCCAGGTGCATCGCTGGCACTATATAAATGCTTATAATAATAATAATAATTAATAATATATTCAGATTAATTACTACTTGAGCTTTATAGCCCCTTTCTACAGAGGAACTGTGGTTTGTTGCATCTTGTCTCAAGATTTCACAGTTGCCCTTTGCTGTGCTTTAGGCGGGCTCCAAAAAAGATAAGAATTTTAAGTAAAGAAAATCCTAACTTCAGGAATACGCAGTGGTTGCTTGCGAATTATGCCTAAACCTAGTTGTGTGTAACTCTGTGCTTCCAAACGCCAGTTCTATGAAAGCAGATTTTACAAAAATGTTTAACAGAAAATATGTGCCCCACGCATAAGCTGTTTTGTCATTGTATTTCTTCTTTCCATTTTATGCATGTTCCAAGTGTCCCCATTACCATGGAGATTCTGCTATCAATGGCATGTTGAAAAACAGCCGTTTTTTGTCATTAAATATTTGGATCCTTCAGTTTAGCTTTTTGCTTGTTTATTTCCATTGCTTTGGTTTATTTTGTTTTATATACAAAATAATTTGATTTATTTTGATTTACATGCAGTTTTGTTTATTTTATAAAAGATGATGTTATTTTTAAAAACCTACAGGACTTATCAGAAGAAACCGTTTTGAAGATAATTTCAGGGGTAAAGATTCAAGAGTTCCGGCCTTCAAACAAAGTAGGTTTAATACTCAAATAAACCCTGTCTTTAGTCACTCCTTCTAGTGACCTTGCTCTCGGCAATCTGTAATTTCCCTCTCCACAATTCCTCCTCCCATATGGTTAAAGATCACGACGTGTGTTTTCACCGTAAGTTCTTGTAGGTTGTATATGACGTACTTTGTATTTTCTGGCATTTGCCGTTTATGATTACACTTAACTAAGGGTGTTCAACAAACGAGCTAGCCCATCAGAGCCAGGGTTTGGTCCATGCAGTCCCCACTCACAGGTTTTGCGTGACCAGCCTATTAAATGGGCAGGCGTTCTTCCCGCCACTTTCCCCCACATAACCCCTCCCCAGTATCCTGCCCCTGTGATGACTCTCAGCCGTGGTGAACCATGAGAAGAAGAAGCTACCCAGTTGTTTTTCTTTCTTTTCTCTGGACTAGGACTCTGGGAGGGGGTGGGGTCCAGTGCCTGCTATCCCCACCCACTCCCGGAGGTTCATACCTTGGTTTATACCTGCGAGCACTTGCGACTGGAACTAACCTTTTTTATGTACATAATGCTGAGTTTATTGGGCATATTGAACTTTATTGAACTCCTATACTAAAAATTGAAACAACAGTAAACATTGAAAATGAAAGCACAGTTGTCACACTGTTTCTCACATCTACAACTCACAGTGGAAGCAGTAAACATTTTTATTGGGGTCTCCTATTCTTTGTATGGAAAACCCTCTTGGATCACATAAAACCCAGTCAAACATGTGCGTCTTATATCCCCTCTTGTCATCTTCAGCATTACCATACAGTGCAGATGGAAAACATCCTCACTTGCGAGCGTGCTCTGTACTTCTTTGAGCATCCAAACCTTGTATAGGGCAACAAGCTCTCCTTCGTCAGTTCACATTCCCTGTACTCAGAGTCAGAGTCACAAGGCTGGAAGGGACCTCAAGGGTCATCTAGTCCAGCGTCCTGCAACACTGCAGGACCTGCCACACCTCAACCATCCACACAGAGCAATCCCACCAATAGCTGCAAGTAGAGACTGGGACCAACCAGAGCACACCAATGCCTGAAAATCTCTTGCTTCCCTGGAGTAATTTGTCTTGGCAATCCAGTCGTGTCACTCCCGGTGGCTCTGACTGTTATAAGGCCGGTGATAAGAAAAAATGACGAGTAAGATCCAGATTCCATAAGTGACTATCTTGCTTCTGGCAGTGCACAACGTCAGGAAAATTCTTGATCTTGTTCAAATTCCACTCTCTCACTTCATCTGGGTCTCCCGCTCCTCCATTCTGCTGAACTTGGAACTACAGCAGGATTGTGCAGTGTCTGTACTCCTTCAAGCATACATAGAGCCCCATTGTGTGCATGTGCCACCCTATGTGTGCAGAATCTGCCTCAGAGGATGGGTCTGCCAGTTTTCATTGTACATCAGGCCTCATCCAAATGTCAGCAAAGGCCAGGGTATCCATTTCCCCCCAACGTCTCTGGCCCGGGTACTCTGGGCAGCCACAGCACCCACAGACAAAATCCATTTGGCTTTCCCGGACAAACAACCGGCAGCAAAAGCTTTCTGTGGCTTTATGACTCCTCGTGCTGGTTGCAAGTAAAAACTGTTCTTTTCAAAAGATAAGAAATGAAGAGTCACTTTCAACCAGTGGGCAATAGTGTCCCAGCTCTGCTCCCCCATACGTTTCTAGCACAGTGACCATCTCTGCCTTGCATATTTTATTTATTTATTTAATACATTTTTATCCCGACCCTCCTGCAAGCATATCCCCCCACCTGCCCTCCATTTCTTAAAATACAGTGGTTCCCCCCCACCCCAATTAAGAAAGTGCATACTTTCATGGTGCTAACATCTGTAACATTTTTAGATGAATTGGTATATGCACTGATGTGCTTGTCGTAGGAATATCTATGGAGTTTAGCCACCCAGACTGGCAGTGCAGGTTCACCAAAACATACTCAGCAGAAGCTTGGTAAAAACCTTTTCACTCAATAGCTGGCCTGTAATGGCACGTGATCACATAGCAGCTCACTTGGGGCATAGAGACAGTCCTAACTAAATGACATCCCATCTCTTGAAGCCTCTTGAAGCAGTTCAAAATATTGAGCACACAGTCTGCAAAGTTCACAAATGCTGGAACTGTAGCCATGGTGATGCATGCAAAGAACTTTTGTGCTTGTTATTGTGTTCCAGGCCTGCCTTTCCATTGTTATAAAGAACCTGCGACTGATCCAACAGATTCAAGCCTGCTGGCTTGATGCGTTGTCATAGAAGAGAGAAGCTCTCATTCAATCAGTGGCTAGGATAGTGGGGCATGACGCACCATGGCACCATAGTCCTGGATCTACACTCCCCAAGACCTGTCATGGGGTCCACTACCCCGCTTTCTGGGTTGGGTGACTCAATTTCCCTCACTTGCAGCCCACCTGAACCAGTTCTCTCTCTGGCTGATTCAGTCCTGCAAAGGGGATAATCCTTTTGTCTCCCAACTCCCAGAGACTCCCGTTCGTAGACTTTCTCTCTCTCTCTGGGTTCGCAAGAGCTTGAGGGCTCAAGATCCTCAGATTGTGTTCCCCAATGTATAACAGCAGCAAGCACTTCTTAGTAAAGAAGAAAGTTTATTGATTACATAAGCAAAGATAATTTGAACACCGAGTGGCAATTAAAACCAAAAGTGAATAACACATTCCTAGACTGAACTGCATACATCCCTAGTTAAATCTTACCCTACGAAATAGTCCATGCACTTGAGTTCGTTCTCAGTCAGCAGTGGAAGGCTAGCTGGGTTCCAATCTTAGAGAGTTTCCAAGAAAGTCTTTACTTCGGAGTTCACTTGGCATAGCCTTCCTTGGCTGCAGGATGTAGATGAAGCTCTCAGCTTCCAGAGATAGCAGGAACCCCTTTGTCTTGTCTCTCAGTTTAAATAGCTTTCAGAGTCCTTTGTTTAACTTTTCCCGCTCGGTGAGTGTGTGTTTACAGGCACGTAGGCCAAGGAAGAGCTTAATTTGCAACAACATGGGGCTCTTGGCTAGTGTCTGCAACGAATGCGCATCTGGCATATCTTTGTCTCTCTCCCTTGCATTAATGAGTTTATTAGTTTTACATTACATGAAGTGAGTTTTCTGTTCTCAGCTTTAACATTACATACATGTTTGACCTTTAACTTTACATATTTGTTAGACCTATACTCCAGTATCTCTTCGTGACAAGACCCCCGTAAAAAAAAGATGTGCAGAGAATTTTGAAGTTTGGATGTGTTTCTGGACCATGTAGGTACAAAATTATCTTGGGTAGACGTGCTCAGTGTGTGGCATGAATCCTGTAGCTGCAATTTTCCAAGATGGCTGATGTGAATGTGGATATGCGCTCTACGTGGAGCTGCCCGAGAAGCTGGTCCGGAGGCTGCAGCTGGTGCAGAATGCTGCGGCCCGTCTCCTTACGGGAGTGGGTCGCAGGGAGCACATGACACCCGTGCTCCGGGCTCTGCACTGGCTGCCAAAAAGTACCGGGCCAGGTTCAAGGTGCTGGTTTTAACCTTTAAAGCCCTTCACGGCCTGGGCCCTGCCTATCTGCGGGACCGCCTCACTCCCCGTGTGCCCGTGCGACCCTTGAGATCGTCCGTGGGAGCCTTTTTGGAGGTTCCCTGGGCGAGGCGGGTGGCCACCCCTGTGTTGTGGAATTCGCTCCCGGAGGAGGCTCGGCTGGCTCCCACTCTCCTGCTGTTTTGGCGTGTATGTAAGACCTGGCTGTTCCGTCAGGCTTTTGGTGAGGGGTAGGGGGGGTTCCCCCACATACTGTATTTTTAAATTGTTTTTAAAATTTTTATATTTTCATTGAATGTTGTTCGCCGCCCCTGGCTGCCCTGAGGGCAGATGGGGAGGGATATAAATTTTAAATAAAATAAATAAATAAATATGCAATAACTCATGAACAAGTGCATGTATAAAGCTCATTTCGGTGGCAAAATATAGGGTTTTTTTTAGTCAAGATGAGCAGAAGAACTTTTACTATCCACGATTACCATGATTGCCACCAGTACGGTGTAGTGGATAGAATGCTGGACTAGGAGCAGGAAGGCCTGGGTTCAAATCAACTATAGCTCAAAGTACTATAACGGAGTTTAAAAGAGGTTTGGACAAGTTTTTGGAAGATAGGTCCATTAACAGCTATTAGCCAGACAGGATCAGGGAACATGACGGGAGCTGGGGGAAAACAACAGGGAATGGATCCCCCATTGTGACCTGTTGGGTGCTTCTCTCAAGCTACTGTGATCGGCCACTGACGGAGACAGGATGCTGGGCTAGATGGACCATTGGTCTGACCCAATATGGCAATTCTTATGTTCTTAAATCCCTGCTCAGTTATGAAGTTGGTGGCCTAGGGCCAGTCACCATGTCTTAGCCTAAACTACCTCAACAAGGTTGTTCTGAGAAATATAATGGGTGGGAGACATGTAAGCTACTGTGAGCTCCTTTGAGAAAGGGTGGGATAAAAATGTAATACAGAAATATTTTTTTAGTAACAGTTGAAATCAGAAACAACAACCAAAGAACAGCATACATTTTGGACTGATAAATGCAAGTAATGTTTTAACTTGGACTTGTTATTTATGATGCATTGTGAACCTCTTACATTTGCACATTCTTGTGTTGCATGTTTTGCATCCACACATGGTCATCAATTCATCAGGCACTTATATGGTCACAAAACACCATCCACTTCCTCCCATCTGTAGTCCAGTGGATTCAGCATTATGTACTCATGATCCAAGAGGGTGATTGACTCTCTGATAGCAAGGAATGCTCTTTGGATGTGTCATTTGATTGAGCTGGAGGTTGGTGGCAGATCAGCAAGAGACGTATTCAACTTTCTGTATGCAGCAACTATTAACTCGTCAAAAGTGTTCGCTCTTGCAGATAATGTCTGCACTCTGACTGGATCCTTTTCAGCGTTTTCAATGTCTTTTTCTGATAGGACATCTGTCTCTCCAAATTGTCCCAGGATGTTTTGTGGCTGTGCAGTCAGTGCTGCATGTTTGCTTCCAATCTTGCACAAAGCTTCTTTTCCAGTTAAAATTTGAGCTTTTACCAAAACACTGCACAGCTCAGGTCCAGACTTGATCAGAAGATGATGGAAAGGGATAAAGCATCTTTTTAGCCCAGTTCCAAACCAAACCCAAAGCTCTGTTATGCCTTTGATGTTAAGCATTGCCATGTACCTCAACAGCAGTGCTACTACATCTGTATCTTTGGAAAGTACAGCACCACATCAGGCAAACCTTGCTAAATCGTCCAATTGAGATGTGGAATAATGCATTGATCAGCCTCCTCAATACTGCTACAGAGTTCCTGAACTTCCTGCTTATCACCATTTCTGCACATCTCTGCTGCGACAACCTTATCGTTGTTTACCATTCCACTTGCAATGATTGGGAAGTCAGTGCAAAGTGATTCAATACTTGATAGCTTACGGGCTAGTTGCTGTAAGTTCACTTTGTTGGTTGAAGATGTCCAGAACTTGTGATTGGTGTATCTACATTGATACATTTTAACTCAACAATGGCATGGTTGGATGCTCTACGAAGCCTTTCTGATTCCTTGACTGAAAGTTGTAAGTAACTATCAAAGACAATGTGCATCTCTTGTGGGTGACACGCTGACTGAGCTTCTGACCATTGTGATTACTGCTTGACCAAACATTTTTTGAGAGTTGATATGCATCATTCTAATTTGTGACGTGAAATCCAACGATGACTGCAGTTTTCAGTTGAGACACCGGTTCAAATAAGCTGTACAAGCTGTCAGCAGTGTTGAGATGTTTCTCCAATTCTGCAATAAGAGAGTGTCACTGATTTTGTTGCAGCATCTTCTATGAACAAAGGGTTTGATGTCAATAGATCATGAGACAAAATGTCCTGAAGACTCTCTCCCCTTTCCCGTGCAATTTCAATTGCTTTCTGTGCTTTTACATAGCATCTTTGCTATCGTTACTGGTGTGGTAAACTGTGTTGAGTTTTTGGATGTACTGCCACCATCAATTCTTATTAATTTGACACTTGCCTTTGCTTGCTGACGTATAATGCACTGGTCTTTCTTGAAAACATCTGTAGGTGTTGGATTCAATGAAATTCCCTTGCCTATGTGTTGTCTGCTTTCAGCTTCTTCATCCATTTCGTTAGTGATTTTAAAGTACCTCAGGCTTCTAGGGCATAAGAATCACCTCAGTCTCTTCAGACTCCTATGGCTCCTCTACAGGGACAAAAACCCTTCCCTGTAGAGATCGTATCTGGTCAGAGTGTGGACATTATCTGCAAGTAATGCACGAGGCCACCTGGTGAGCTCCATAGCTGAGCAGGGATTTGAACCCGGGGCTTCCTGCTCCTAGTCCAGCATTCTATCCACTACACCATACTGGTGGTGATCATGGATAGTAAAAGTTCTTCTCCTCATCTTGACTTTTTAAAAAGCTATATTTTGCCACCAAAATGAGCTTTCTACATGCTCTCATTCATGAGTTATTGCATATCGCATTCCCATCTTGGAAAATTGCAGCTACATAATTCATGCCACACACTGAGAATGTCGACCCAAGATAATTTTGTACCTACATGGTCCAGAAACACATTCAAACTTCAAGATTCTCTGCAGATCTATTTTTTTATGGGGGTCTATTGTAGATCCAGGACTACCATGCGCTTGCTTACCTCTGGCATGAACTGGCCATGCTGGGGAAGATCAAGCCCACAGGAGGACACCTAATCCTCGCTGAGAGTTGTGTCGGCAGACATGACTTCAGTCACCGGCACCATACATAGAGTTGTTCTCACCAAGAGGATTGTCTGGGTGAAGGAGAAAAGCATAGATTGGTGGGAGAACATGCTGTGCTCCTGGGAAGATACTGAGTGGATTGCAAGCTTCAGGATGCCCCATCACCTCATACTGCAGATAGCTTAAATCTTCAGGCCTCAACTGGAGAAACAGAGCACAGTGATGCAGTTGCCTATCCCTTTCGAGAAGCGTGTTGCCATTGCCATCTGGAAACTCGTCACTTATGACTCCTGCCATTCTGTTGCTCAGCAATTTCCCAGTGGAACCTCCGTGGTTAGCACCATACTAGTGGAGGTTTGCACGGCGATTGTGGATGCGCTGCTGGACTGTATGGTGCAGTTCGTTAACCCTGTTGAGGGAATGGAGAGCTTTCAGTGGGAGGGGTTCCCAAACTGGGAGCCATATCGTCATAATCTGCCCATCCCACAGCAGGGATGACTACCTGAAGTGGAAGGACTTTTTCTCAGTGATTCTTCAGGTGGTAGTGGACCACTGTGCCTATTTCATAGATGTGCTGGCCAGGTGGTCCAGGAAGAACCACGACACCCGCATTTTCTGTCAGTCTCCCTTCTTTGGCCACATGTACACTGGAGACTTTGGACACTCCACTGAAACATACATTGAAGGGGTGCTCATGTGGCTAGTTGTTCTTGGAGACCCTGCTTACCCACTGAAAACCTGGCTCATGAAGTCATGATGTTGCCCGCACCCTAGAGCAAAGGTACTCTAATGAGCAGCTCAGCACCACATGCTTTGTTGTGGAGAGAACTTTTCATTTTTTAAAGCAGCGCTGAAGGCCAATTGTGGCCAGAATTGATTTCCAGCTGGAGACTGCCCCACTTCTAACTACCACCTCCCATGTTCTACATAACATCTGTGAGACTGACACCCCCCAATATCCCTCTTTTTTCCACAAAACAATATGGAAATCATGGTTTATGAATAATAAAAGACCTTCATTAAAAAGATAAAAATTATATTCTTCAAGTGGCTCTATGATTCTCGCATATGGGGATCACGTGTTAGCACTCTAAAGCTTCAGAAGCAGCTTGACTCTAAAAGCAGTCACCTGGACTTCCCCAGTGGAAAGATCTAGATGCCCACTGCTCCTACTCCTCCCTGTTCCAGGGTCTCACAAGAGACCCCATTATAAAAGAAGAGGAGGAACTTAGCTGGACAGTTCCTTCACCACCTCAAGCAGACGAGGAACAGCTTGTGCTTTCAGTAATCTACATTAGCAGCTTACCTCATATTTTTTGTATATAGTTATTGTATATAGTTTTAATAGTTAGACTTAGTGTTTTATAGTTAAGTTAGTTTTTTAGGCTAGTTGGCTCCTGTGGAGCTACCAGAGTTTTTCTGGCCATTATGGCAGCGTCGGCAGGCAGAAAACTGGGATTCAAGTCCTGCTCATCATGCTCCTCAGCCCTGCCGGCATCTGACCAACATGATCAGTGCCTTACTTGCCTCTGAGAGGGACATAAACACAGAGGATATAAGGCTTGTCAGGCACTATCAGAGAGCCGTGAAGGAGAGGAAGAAGTGCCTTCAGGACATTCTAACATGTAAAGCCTTTGAGCCTCTGAGACTAACTGATTGCGCCCCTGAAGGTGTTCCAGAAACTGCCTCTCCAAAGCGCCCTAAATCAAAAGCTAAGTTGCGGGACAAGCCATGCAAACAGCCTGTTCCCATGCAGGGAGATAGCAATATACAGGTGAAGCCCGTGCAGGGCACTTCCTTTGCAACCACTCACGGTCTCCTAATGGCACTGATGGACCCGTTGCAGCCCTCCACCTCAGCAGCATAGCAAACGCTACTGGCGGCACTGCAGGCGGATCTCCTTGCAACACTTGATAGATTCAGCGCAGCCCTCCACCTCCACGGTACCGTTAATGGCACCGCATACCCAGCCGCTCTCAGTGATGCCTCGGCAAGCCTCTTTGGCACCTCAAACCCTGCCGGCACCACAAACCCTTACAGCACCGCACTCCCTCCTGCAGTATGGCATGGGGCAGCTCCTGGAACAGGAGGAGCCAATCTTACTTCTTGAACAGCCGGGCCTGGACTGCCTTTCCCCCCTGCCAGTTCTCCAGATTAATTCTCCGAGAGAGTGCACAGAGAAGAAGATATTCTATCTCTTCTTCATATAGCTCACAAAAGGAGCCTTGCTGGGAAACGCAGCCAGCGCATGGGAAAATTAACATCCAGCATGTGCACTGGGAAATGTACAACCTCCATTCCGCTTCAGCAGCAGCGCTCTTTCAGAGTACCACAAACGCAGTAAGGTACTACTCACCAGCACCAGTACCGATAGATGTCTGTTTCCAGCAGCCTGCTGAGCTCTTTCTAGCTGAGGAGTGGCCTATCCCAAGGAAGAGGCATCGCAACTGGGGTGACCCTATGCCAGAGAGGGAAGCTGATGACCCTGTGCCACATAGGGAAACTGACTGGACTTTAATCCCAGGTATTGGAGTCCAGACTTCATGGGCTTGTGCTATCATCCCTATCCCCCCTCCCATGCATCCTGTGTGGTATAGCGGATAGCCTTGGCATCAAGGCTCCACCCAAAGACCTGTATATGCAGATCCCATTGGACAGGCACTGCGCACCTGCTGGGAAAGACCCCCCCACATCATTTTTCAGCTTCTAAGGGGACCTGGAATAGGACAGGTCTTCCTCAGACAACTCGTCAAACTCAAGCAGTGTGACCTAGAGTAGACAAGCAAGGAGGAGAAGGAATAAATCAGAGAGTAACTACTCACACATTATCTTGGGGACTGCCCAACCAAGAGGGGTGCCATCCCCCATTCCTGCTCTTCATACAACCGCCCAGTGGTGGGATCCATCCTCTTACACCACCTGTTGGGCAGAATCTAGCCCTTTCAGGAACACAACAACTGCAAACAGATGCAAACAACAACATGAACCAGGAGGGATCCCTTCCTCCACCACCAAGTGATGCTATCTCCGAGCCTTCCCCAGCCTTAACAATGGAAGATATGAACATTTTTCAATCCATGGTCCGCTGCCTGGTGATTGCACTTCCTATGGCAGGAAATCAATATCCTTTTAAAAAAGGGAGCCTTAGTGGAGATTCCACTTCCTACTCCTTCTTCTAGGGATTTTTGTTCCCCACACTTCCTTATAGAAAAGAGAGTTGGGGGAATGCGACCTATTCTGCACCAATGCCAACTTAACAAGTATGTTAAGCGTTCAAATTCCATATGGCATCTCTTTCCACAATCCTACCAACACTCCCAACACGATATATGGATGGTTGCGCTTGACCTCAAAGATGGGAAGAGGGAAGGACAGTGTACTGGAAGCAACATCCTCCTGCAATGAAACTTCCTACCTTCCCCTTCCCGGGGGGTCTGAGTGCACCTGTTGCAATGGACCTGTAGCAAAGCAAGGGAAGTCAGTAGTTCATACCTCCACACCCACCTTCCTGACCCAATTCTTTTGCCCTCCCACCACCCAATTCTTAAGTCGTTAGACCACTGAAGGGAAGTGGGAGTAACTTCCTGGCCTCTGTGGCTGCTGGAGCGGTTGCTGTGGCGAGATCCCAGTGCCATTTGGCTTCTAGCGAGCATTGTAGGGGGAGTAAAGAACATACAGAAATCAACCAGTGCTGTTCATGTCATGTTGTCCCACCACCGCCAGTGTGCCATGTTGCCCCACCCTGGGCCACCATGTTGCCTTCCCCTGCCCACTCCTTGCCTACTGTTCCCCCTCACTGGTCCTGTGTCCTGGTGATTTTCTGGCTCCTCTTCTGTGGTCTTGCAGCCACCTGTCAACACAGTAAACAATGGAAAAGATAATTAGATAATAAACGGAGTTGGCAACAGACATGGAGGGATGTCCTCCAGTAGTTGAGGCTTCTGTAGGGGCAAATGTGTTTGCAACAGGAGTGGAGCCACATCCTGATACGATGATGGTTTTATCAACATACAGGGAACTGGTCCAGGAGCTCATAAGAGGATGATGTTTGTTTCCTGCAGCTGGAGGCAAAGCTGTTGTTCCAGATCTCCTTGTATCCATGCCTCAGGTCTTTGGCTAACTTCTGACACTGGCTTGTATCCCAGATGTAGACCTATAGTGCCATTTGGGCTGAAATCCTGGAACGTTGACTTGTTCTTATAGCTCTGCACAAGGGCATATTGGACCTTTTGTTCCCCCCATAGAGCGATGAATGCCTTGGTCTCTAGCTCAGTTCATGGAAAGCAGTGTTGGCGGGTGAATCTGTAGGCAGTGAGCACCTGAGATTGGAGGTAGTGGCGTTTGTTGCCCGACTGTTGATATGAAGCATGTCTGCGGTGATGGTAATCTTCTGCAAGTTGTTCTAAGAATGCAGTGGCTGGGAAAGATCAAGCATTGGGCATGTACTGCCAACCAGGATGAGCATGGCGAACGCGTTGAAAATGGTATGGTGGGTTTTTAAGGCAGTTGATATGTGCGTGCCAGTGGGAGCGAGAGTGGAGAGAGGGGCCGGAAGCGGTTGCTCCTTGGAACACTAGCTTTTTCGTTCACGACTCTGTAGTGCTGGAGGACCTAGATGCAAGGAAGCTGCACACAACCTAATTGACAGTACACGGACACATGGGTTCATACCTGGGAGTTGTGTGTCCAGTGGGTGGTGGCAAACACCTAATAAACGGTGTGTGGACACCCACTGAGTGTGGGCTATTGTCTCCTTTGTTAACAGCCTAAAGTGCTGCTACAATGGAGATGATGGTGTTATGAAATCTTACAATCTACCTTTTAAAAAAAATTGAGTTAGATAATGCAAAGCTTGAACTAAAATCTGCAGGTCTTTTTTTTAATCCTTCCAGCAAAGTCTTATTCATTAATAAAATAAATGAATTAAATTAAAGGCAATAGCCATGATCCACAAGCCACTTACTCCAAAGTAAGCCCTGGTTTGTGAATTGCAGCCAAAGCTTATAAATATTAAACATGCATAAAACAATTCTTGGTCAACCAAGATCTATTTGTAGTGTCTTAACTACTATGCCATTTTTAATGTTTGCCTGTCTCACAGTGATGATGTGAGAGTGAACTAGATAAGGACTGTAAGCACATTGAACACTAAAAGCACTATAGGAATGATAAATAGAATCTTAGAGTTGGAAGATATCTCGAGGATCGACTAGTCCAACTCCCTGCTTGGGTGCAGGATGATTACACGAAAGCATCCACAGCTGATAGCTTGTCCAGTCTCCCTTTTTGAAAACACCCAGTGGTGAAGAGCCTTCAACCTCCCTAGGTATAATAATAAATTGGTAGAGTTTATGGTCAGGATTATCTTTTCATGCTAATTGAGAGACTAAAATGTGTTTTTTCCATAAAGCAAAATACTTTAGTGTTTGACCCACCAGTCAGAGATGCATCCATTGTAAATGCTTGACAGCAAGATTTTCACTCAGTTTGATTTGTAATGGTTGGGATTATAAATGCTGTTTGTGTAGTAGGGTTACATTGTTGGGGTTCTTGTTTAGCCCAAGGTTATGGTGTCCCTTCAAAACTTCCTGCCCCAGATAGTATTAATACCAATTGACCTATTATATTCCTTGATGAATGAATGAATAGCTTTATTATGCGTGACCGAGGTCATTGCAGAAAGAAGTCAAAGTTAACAAAATAAGATAATCCAAACACAATAAGATTACAAGGATGCAAAATTTACGAACTTTAAAACAATAAAATTCTACCCTCATTGCTGAAACTGCAAAAGCGATAATACGCAAACTATGGGATTGAAAGTAGCCCAGGAAGACCTCTGATAATGCTAAACAAGCACCAATAGCCATGAAAGTCTAGACCGGTTTCTAGCCCGCACCCAATCCCAAACTTAAAACAGACTAAGTGTTGTGACTCGCCTCACCATCTGTTCCTTGAAACTTAAATTGCAAAAAATGCTGACAACAGCTGGAGGCTTGGGTCAGAAATTTGGACACCAGCCATGAAGTAGAAGAATCCACATCAGATAGAGCCAATTGTAATAAATTGAAATCAGTCCTGCAAGGATAAAGTGACAGAAAAGAGGACAAGAATTCTTTATGAAGACTATCGTATAGGTAGCAAGCAAACAGGATATGAGCTACTGATTCGGTCTCAAACTGTTCAAAGGGGCAAACCCTATCCGAGTATTTGATAGCTCAGGCACGACCCTCCAACACCATGGAGCGTAAGGCATTGAGACGGGCACACAAAAATAGAAACTTACCTCTAGATGGAATAATAGAGGTTAAGTAGGCAGTCATACACCCCCACCTAGGCATCAAAGATAGATAATCGGCCATATGAGGGGAGGTCGTCATCTTGGCGACTTCTTCCTGACGGGCTACGTCAGCATGTCTCTGTAAGATAGCTGACTTAATAACACCCAGCTCTTTCCCTTCCAAAGAGCTATGTGAAAAACCTAATCTTGACAGGAAGGCCTCAGTGGCCAAAATCCATGGGCTCTTGAACGAATCCAACAACCAGAATTTGACAAGTCTCGAGACATCGGGGTTCAGCAGTCTTAACCAGAACCGCAGAACCAGACCTCCATGCCACCTCAGACCACGAAAACTGCCCCATCTCTATCCTGATAGCAGCATAAGGAGTGCCCCTCAGGATCAGCAAGAGCCCCTGCAAGAATTTAGCTTGTACACTGTCCAAATTGTAACTGCACAGAGGCACCCAAAGTTCCGCACCATACAGAAACTGGGCCCTAATTTTACTGTTAAGGATCCTAAGAGCAGAGTCCACGGCGATCCACCCTGTGCCCGCAAATAGTTTCTGTATGGATAAGGAAGGGGCCTTGGCAGTGGACATTGCCCTCTCATACTGAGCCTTCCAGTAACCTGCCGCCTGAAAATATAGTCCCAGATATTTAAACACCTTTACTTGAAGGATTTGGTGGTCATTTATTGCCCAATTGTAGATCCTAGAGGAGCGTGAAAAAACCACTACCTTAGAATTTCCGTAGTTGATGGCCACTTCATTAGTTTTGCAAAACTTGGCAAAACAATCTGTCTGTTAAGGACCACGCAAGTTTGTGACATAATTGCGATGTCATCCGCATACAGAAGACACCCAACCGAACGTGAGGCCAGTTTGGGGGGGGAAGAAATTGGGTTGAGAGAGCAGCGGGATCACATCATTTATGAAGAGGTTGAACAGCAATGGGACCAGCACACAAACTTGTCCGACCCCAGAAAATGTGTGAATTGCTTTGGTAAGATGGCCCCGATTGCTTGCCTTAACTACCAGAGAAGTGTCTGCGTGCAAACTTTTCAGAAGAAACAGGAGCCTTCTGTCAATAGACAAGCTATCTAGCTTATCCCAAAGGATGCCCCTGTTGACTAAATCAAAGGCAGACTTTAAGTAGAGAAAGGCCACAAAAAGCTGGCCATTGGCCTTTCGATACTTCTCAATTAATTGGTACAATAGAAGACAATATTCCACTGTAGAGCGACCTCTCTGGAATCCTGCCTGTTCAGGATACAGGATTGCATTCTCCCCAACCCAAAAGGTCCGTTTATTCAAAAGCCATTTGCCATAAATCTTGCTTATAATGCAGAGCAAGCTAATGGGCCTAATATTCCTTGATTGATTTTTATCCACCCTGCCCCTTTCTCACCCCTTTCACCTTCTTGGGTCTTTTTCTCACTCCTTGCCATGATTACTCCTATATTTGCCACTCATTTTGCTTGTGCATTTCATAGCATCTAATGAAGCAGGTTGTTACTTTGAAGCTTATGACCCTTCTCACCAATTAGTCTCCAAGGTGCCACCTGGTCACTTCCTCTGTTGATAGCAAAAAAAACCAAAACCCAAACAAGCCCTGCTTCATTGCAACCCAATGTCTACAGAAGAGAATATCTGCATTTGTATTTGTGGGGGTCATTTAACACGCATTAAATTTAACCTGTATGGTAAATCAGCACCTTATACTCAGAAGGCAGTGTCATATTGTCTGATCTATTATTGTCTGCATTTTCAGGTTGTACAAACAGATGAAACTGCAAGGAAGCCAGATCATACCCCAGTAAGCAGCGAGGATGAGAGAAATGCAATTTTCCAGCTCGAAAGGGCCATATTATCCAGTGAAACCATGAAGAGTGAGTAACTTCCAGAGTAAAATACCTGCAATGTTTCACTAGCTACTGCCCTGCAGTGCCAGCAATATGAAACTCAAACCTTTCTTTAGGTAAAACAACTCCATACCTCATCAATTGTACATTTCTTTCATGTTTAACCTTCAGACAGATTTTGGGATAAATCAGGCCCCAAAGGGGTACAAAACAATTTGTGAAACTTTTTTAGCAAATGTGTACCAGTTCATACTCCATGTATTCTTCCACAGTAAAGGGGCCAATTGTCCTGTGTTGGTTCATCACCTCCTCCCCCCAGTTGTAATTTTTTTAAAAATAGAGAATTTCACTAAACCGGTAGTGGGGGTAAATTTGACCACAGTTGTAATGAATGGAAAAATGAAAGCACTACATGCCTAAGGTACTACGGGTTATATTCACCCAAAACATTCAGTTCCCCCAGTCAATTCAAACCCCCAGTACAGTAATTTTGGGAATATTGGGGTACTATTGACCCCAACTAACTTTTGTGTTAATATTGTTTCTCTCCCTCAGCTCCCTGCTTGGCACTCCTCAGCTTGGGTGTGTCCTGTTTCAGGTACTCAGAAGGCAGACCTCAAATAGTCAAATTTGTGGGCTGCTTAGGTGTGGGACACTCCCCACCTCTCCAGTTTGAGTTCTGCCTTCGGAGATACCAGAGGCAAACTTTGCTCCCTGGAGGAGCTATGTTTGTTCTTTTAATTGTTTTATTACTTTAATTTTCTTTTGCTAAGTTTTAAGGGCTTGCCCACTCCCCTACCATTGGAGAGGGCGTTGGGTTGAGCTGAGCCGACAGAAGGAGCCTGCTTGCCCCCTCCTCTCCCCGACGGGAATCAGGAGACCCAGCCACTGCCCACAGCAGGCTCCGCCGCTGCTAGCCACCCACCACCTGGGTCTGGTGTGCTGCAGCTTGAAACGCCGGCGAAAGGGTAAGAGCCTGGCCTCCCCCCCACCCTTCCCCACCGAGTGCATGGGGCCAAAGGGCTGCCTCCGGGACTCCAGCCTTTCCCCCCCGCAGGAGGGAGCTTTCCAGGGGTGGTTTGGGGCCAGGGACAGAGCCCCTCGCCATACTCCCCTCTCTAGGGCTCGCTAGTGGGCCAGGCGGTTTCCCTGGGGTTTTGTGAAGACTCGGGATGTCGCGCCCGCTATCTCCTGCCTCCCTGCCCACTCCCTGAACCCCGCTCTGGCACGGGGGAAGGACACCCCCCCCCCAGTGCGACGTGGCAGCGGGGAGCGGTACTGCTGGGGAGCTCCGGACCTAGGGAGGAGCTGGATGGGGAAGCGGCCGGGAGCTGCCGAGGCCTGCAGCGCCAGCCTTTTTGTACCTTGTGGGGCCCAAGGCGGGTGGGGCGGGGCGGCCCGAGAGTGGACGCGATTGTGCCGAGGACCTCTGGCGCTGTTCTTCTTTTACTTTCACCGGCTGCCCGTGGCCACAGCTCGGAGCCCCAAAGGGGCATTGGTTCTCCCCCTCCCCCGGCTGCCCGCACCGGGGCCAGGTCAGGCAGAAACAGGGCGAGTAGCCCTGGCCCATTTGCTCCCCTCCCCCCAGCAGGGCTGGGGTTTCCCCAGCCAGGGAAGGGTCTGTTCCCCGCACCTGCGGGAGGGTTCCCCGCAGTAGCGCTTGCTGTAAGGCGTCTGCGGACACCGCCATGCTTCAAAGGGCCATGCGGCCCCTACGGGCGCAGCCATTTTGATCCTGCCACATGGGGACATGGGCGCCACCATTTTGATGTCGTCACATGTGCGCCGCCATTTTGGAATCCGCATGTGACTGTCACATGGCACCATCGATTTGAATTGATCCATGGGCGCCATCATTTTGGCTTTGTCACGTGGCCGTCATCATCTTAAAAAAATAAATAAAGGGAAAGAAAACATACTATTCTTATCTGGCGTCTAGAGAGATGGCGACCACAAGGGCGCAACGGGCGAGGGAGCGGGAGCCCGGCCAGCAGGCAACAGCGGCGCGAGGCACCTCAGCCTAGGAGCAGTGCACCTCTCCAGAGCAGAGCCTGCCCCACCTGACACCGGAGCATCTGGTTCAGCCCTCTCAGACCAGAGAATCGGACCTGCTCAGTTCAATTGCGGCGGCAACCGGCACACTCAGCGTCCAGATGGGCAACATCAGCTCGCAAATCGCACAACCGGGAAAGTTCAAAGGAAGTTCCAGGGACGCGAGCACGGGCAAGCAGCCAGCGGTGAGAGTTTGCTAGCCAGAGGCGGACTACCTGTCCCCGCGGACTTCCCCAGTGGAATCAGGCTCGGACTTGGATAGCGAGGAGGCCTCCAACATCGAGCTGGTCAGACTCCTGGAACGCAAGGGATACAAGATCAAGGGACCAAGAACGAGCGGCGGCAGGTCCAAGCACATGCAATCACTGAAGTCTGAGTCTTCGGCGGAAGAAGGGGAGTGGTCTGAGAGTGGTGAGTCTTCAAGCGAAGAGGAACAGAAGTTGTTCAACCCGACGTCACTCAACAAGATCATTGTGAGGATCACTGACGCGCTCGGCCTAACCCCAGCAGGGGAGGCCCCCGCAGCAAGGGAGCGCGACACAAGAAGGAACCTGCTCCTCAAGCCCAAGAAGTCTCCTACCTGCCTACCACTACCTCCCACATTCAAGGCCGTCATCAAATCAGCCTGGGAACACCCACTAAGGAGAGGAGGCTCCCCAAAGTGGCCAACAAGCCTCTATCCCTTCCCAGAGGAGAAGGCCTCACTGTTTGCCCTCCCCCAAGTCGACCTGGTAGCGGCTGCACTCGCCAGAGACTCAGCCCCCCCACGGGGAGATGCACTACCCAAACACCAGACAGGGCGGTGTAGGCCTCTCTGAGGAAGCTGTTCGAGGCCACAGCGAACGCCCTTAGGGCCGATATGGCCATTACCTTTGCCGTGAGGGCAATCCTGAACTGGGAGGAGGTGAGAGACCCGGGTTACACCCCCGGGAACAGGCTGCCAGGATGGACAGGATCGTCTCAGCAGCATCCTACATCGCGGACGCCTCCTTAGACTCGATGAGGGCCAGCTCTCAGGTAGCAGCTACTAACGTGGTGGCCAGACGGCGGCTATGGCTCCGTACGTGGAAAGCAGATCCAGCGTCAAAGACCACCCTGACCTTGGACCCGTTCGAAGGGGGCAAGCTGTTCGGCCCTACTTTCGACAAAATACTGGAGGAAATGGCAGAAGAGAATAAGAAAAAGGCCCTCACACCAAATATGGACAAAGGGAGAAACAGGGCGGGCTCCTTTCTCTCCCAACGTCATAGATAGGGATACTCGAAGGGAGCCATCTGCCAGTACTATTCCAAGGATAAGTACCGTAGGCCCAGCTGGCACCCCACCCGACGGGCCGGCAACAACAACATCAGGTCAAGACCCCACGCCAAACAGCCGGGCCCAAAGACCTCTCAATGACAGCCCTGCCATGCTCCCTGAGGGCCTACCCCTTCTCTGAGGGCGCCTAGCCCATTTCAGTCCGGTATGGTGCGCCCACATTCCAGATGAGTGGGTGAAGTCTGTAGTCAAAAAGGGATACTGTATCGAACTGGCGACCTGGCTGCCCAGCAGATTTGTCGGCTCGCCAGCCTTGAGGGACGCGGCAAAGTGGCGTCTCATGAAATCAGCCATAGCAGGGCTCGCTGACATCGGAGCGATCGAGCCTGTCCCAGCCGCGGAACAGGGCAGGGGCCTGTACTCACTGCTGTTCCTCGTCCCCAAGAAGAACGGAGAAGTGCGAGCAGTGCTCGACCTCAAGTTCCTGAACGGTTTCACGAGGTACAAGAAATTTCAGACGGAAACCCTCGTCCACTCTACAGGCTCTGGAGCTAGGAGACTGACTCTCCTCAATCGACTTGAAAGACGCCTACCTCCACATACCCATTGCCCGCCAGCACAGGGCGCTGCTGAGATTCTACTACAGGGGTGCACACTGGCAGTATACATCCTTGCTATTCGGACTGGCCTCGGCCCCGCATACATTTACCAAAGTACTGGCCCCTCTTGTAGCTATACTCCACCAGAAGGGTGTCCACACCTACCCGTACCTGGACGACATACTAATCCGTTCGGCGTCCCGCAGCAATCCAGCACCTGCAGGTGGCCATGCATACCCTACAGACCTTTGGATTCATTATCAATCTCCCCCAAGAATCCTCTCGTCCCAACCAGAACTCTCCCACATCTGGGAGTGAGCATAGACACAGAGGCGAACCGGGTCTCGATAGAGGAGGAACGCATCGAGTAACTGATCGGCGAGCTATCCAGGGTGCTACGAGACCGCACAGCATCAGTCATGGCTCTAGCGAGGCTGCTGGGCATGATGGTATCCTGCATAGGCCAAGTGCAGTGGGCCAGGCTTGGACCTTGGGCCATTGCAGAACTTCCTTGGGCCCTTCCAGAAAGAGATCATGACCCAGAAACACAAGGTCGTCAGGATCCCAAGACCTCTAGCCAAGCAGCTCGGCTGGTGGGGAGTGGCATCCCGCTTACGCCAGGGAGTACCCCTGATCATACCCCACAGGATCACAGTGACCACAGACGCCAGCCTTGGGGGATGGGGGGCGCTTACGGGCACCAAGAATGCTCAGGGCCATTGGTCGCGAGAGGAAGCGTCCCTCAGCATCAACATCCTGGAACTTCGAGCGATTCGCCTGGCGCTGATGGAATTCAAAAGTGACCTGAGAAACAGCCACGTGTTGGTGCAGACAGACAATATCACAGCGATGGCATATGTCAACCACCAAGGGGGATCGAGGTCGAAATCCCTGGAGCTGGAGGCGCAGCAGTTGTTCCAATGGGCGGAGCCCAGACTCGGGTCAATCAGAGCAGCCCACATCAAGGGAGTGGACAACATAGAGGCGGACCAGCTCAACCAGATGACTTTGGACCCAGGGGAGTGGGAGCTGCATCAGGATGTGTTCCACTGGCTAACACGACGGTAGGGTACCCCAGCCATCGACCTGTTCGCATCCAGCGCCAATCACAAAGTACCCTCCTACTTCGCAAGTCGCAGAGATGCAGGAGCATTGGCGATAGATGCTCTGCAACAACCATGGCCTCGGGGTCTAGCATATGCCTTCCCGCCAATACCAGTGTTGGGGCGAGTACTAAAGAGAATCAGAAGACACGGAGCCCAGGTGATCCTGGTCACCCCGTATTGGCCAATACGACTGTGGTTTTCGGACCTCGTGTAGCTCCAGATACGGCCCCCCGTCTGCCTCCCAGACCAACTGGACCTCCTCATCCAAGGCCCGCTAAGGCACGAAGATCCAGGTGCTTTCAGCTGACGGCCTGGCTACTGAAAGGGAGGCCCTGAGAGCGGAAGGTTTCTCGGAAAGAGTCATCGAGACTCTCATGGCGTCTCGCAAGGCCTCTACCAACAGGACCTACGCGGCCACGTGGAGACTTTTTTCCAATGGAGACAGACCAGAGGTGGAAACAGCTGTGTGCCCTCCACACCTGAAGTACTGGAGTTCTTACAGGACAGCTTAGAGCAGGGACTTCGGCCCTCCACCTTGGCTAGGCAGGTGTCAGCTCTCGGAGCAATCCTGGGGGCGGGGGCCAGGGCCTGCTTTACCGGGAGCAGGCAGGTGGGGAGATTCCTCAAGGCAGCTTGTGCAATAGCCCCACCACCTGTACACCGCTTTCCTTCCTGGAACTTGGAACACTGTCCTCACGGCCATTGCTCAACCCCCCGTCAAACCATTGAGTCAAGTCTCACTGTACTTCCTGTCCATTTAAATTGGCCTTCCTGGTGGCCGTCACATCGGCCAGAAGGATTTCTGAGTTGGCAGCCTTCTCCACAGCGCAACAACTGTGCGTGTTTCGCAAGGACAGAGTGATTCTGCGCACGGACCCAACTTTCATCCCCAAGGTCAATTCCGCCTTTCACAGGGCTCAAGAGATTCTTACCAACCTTCTGCCCTAGACCGTGACATCGTCAGGAGAAGGTCTGGGATGTTCGCAGAGCACTGAAGATTTATATCCACCGAACGAGCGTGGGTTCTGTATCTTCCAGCCTGTTTATCAGATACAGGGGCGCGGAAGTAGGGCGTCCAGCATCAAAGGACATGGTCATGCGTTGGATTCGTTGCTGTATCATGGAAGTGTACAAGGCAGCGAAGAAGTCCCCACCGACGGGGGTTATGGCACATTCGCTACCTCGGCGGCCATGTTCATGGGCCATGATGGCCAGAGCCCCCTGAGAGGAGATCTGCAGGGCAGCCACATGGTCCTCAGTGCATATATTCTCTAGACACTACAAGATTTATACAATGGCTTTGGCAGAAGCTGCCTTCGGGCGGAGGGTCCTCTAGGCCATTGCAGCAGATCTCTAACCGGGGCCCCAGTTCTCTTTTCTCCCACCCTGTTTTGGTTCAGCTTTGGTGCATCCCAAGCTGAGGAGTGCCAAGCAGGGAGCTGAGGGAGAAAAGAAAATTGGGGCACGTACTGGTGAATTTGCTTTCTACGAAGCTCCCTGCTTGGCGCTCTGGTCCACCCGGGGCCTGCTGGCAGGGAGTGAAGAACCGGGCATCCTAATCTGGCCCGCAAGCCGGCCCGCTCTTATCTCTTCTCTTCCAGATTCTTCGGAAGAACTCAAACTGGAGAGGTGGGGAGTGTCCCACACCTGAGCCGCCCACAAATTTGAATATTTGAGGTCTGCCTTCCGAGTCACCTGAAACAGGACACACCCAAGCTGAGGAGTGCCAAGCAGGGAGCTTAGTGGAAAGAAAATTCACTGGTAAGTGCCCCAATTTTCTTTTCTGTACCACAAACAGTAACTCTTATTAAAACTTAAATTTTTAATGTTAAACTGGAGTCTTTTTCAAATCAATCACATTTATTTTTTCTAATTGTGACTTAATTGGGGTCTATTTTACCCCAATTCCAGATAATACAGTGCATTTTTCATTTGTCTGAGGGTTAATACAGCTTTCTGGCATTGTACAGAACACACAAATGACACACAAAGGATTGGATAAATTCTTAGAGGATAGATCCATAAATGGCTACTAGTCAAGCTGGTCAAGGAATGTAACATTTTACATCGGGACCTGAGAGTAACAAGTAGGGAAGGGATCACTCTATTCTGACCTGTTGTGTGCTTCCCTAAAGCAACCGAAGGCGACCACTGTTGGAGACAGGATTCTTGACTGGATGGACCTTTAGTCTGACCCAGTAAGACATGTCTTATTGTTCTTAAACTATAATCATTCTGAACATTATAGACACTCATAAGTGATGGTTAAAGAGATTTTTTTTAAAAATTACTTCAGTCTTTCCTAAACCACATGCATTGATAGGCCATTTAAGCTTTGCTGTTGCCAGTTATGAACATGCCCCTACAAGCATGTGATCTAACGCTCAGGGCTCCTGCCAGCCTAACAGATGGGCTGTTCCTTGTAAGTTTTTGCAGGATCCAGTCCCCCTAAATAGCAACTGCACTTAGTCTCTTCTCGCCAAGTGTCTTCTCTTCAACTCTGACCAACACAAGTGCAGTCTCATGCAGGCCTGTGTTATAACAAAGCAGTCGCATATGAAGGGAAGCCTTCTTGCTGGGCTTCCAGCCAAGTATCTATTCTGGCCAGCTGCTCATTAGGGTCCCAGCCCCAGGTTCTTGTTTTATCTTGTGGAGATGAGCCCTTTCTTTGCTCTGTGCTTCCATCCACTTTTAGCCTTGGCACTTTCCCTCTGGTGCTCTTGCAGCACCCTGACGTCTGCCAGCCCACCCTGGTGTGCTGGTATGCCAGCGTCTCCAGTCCAGCTCCTGGTTTTGAGCTCTTCCCTGTTTGTCTGTCTGTCTGTTTTACCTGGCTTCACTGCTTTTTATAAGCTCCACCCACAAGGGCTTACATGACCCTTGTAAGCCCTTAGCTAATTGCCACTCACTTGGTCATGTAGCCTCTGGCTGTCTGTGCCCTAGGTTTCTTGAAGAGATGCACTTGCCTAAATCTGGCTGGCTCCAAGGCCACACCCTGTAATGACTTATCCAACCCCCCACCTCCCTTTCCTCCCAGTCTGGCAAGGACTTAGGACATCCCAATACAGCCAGAAAAGACAGGTTGTAGTTATATGTGAAACAGCAATTTGGGTTACATGGGAAGGAGAGAGTCCTGGCATGGAAATGGTTAAACACTGACTAGAATGGTTTCCTGGTAACATAACTTAGTAATTAATAGAACTAATAGTGTATGGTCCAGTACTTAAGACATAGTCTTAATGTTTTTAGGTTTAAGAGTTACTATATTCTTAGACATTATAGCCATTTGACTTGCAAAGGAAGTTAACTACATCATTGCATGGGGAGAAGGGGCATGTGAAGAAACTAGACTGCCTTCTGTCATAGCACTGCACCACAAAGGGAATAAAGTACAGTTGTTGATAGCTCCATTAATACCAACCAAGATATAATACAATTATGAAATTAAGGTGGTTCTTGTGCTTTGTACCAAAGTAAAGTAGACGTGAAGTATGTTCATGCCTCAGGACCTGGTTTTCCCTGATCTTTATAAAGAACATAACAGAAATGTTTTCAACAAAATAAATACATCAGGAATTTACCCAGGGCCATTGCTTTTGTTCCATGAGCAGATGACTTGCAAATGAAGGCACTCTCCTTTGAAAAGGATGATGACAACAATGGGCATATAGACTTCATAACCGCAGCATCTAATCTACGAGCCAGGATGTATAACATTGAGCCAGCTGACAGTCTTAAAACAAAGCGCATTGCTGGAAAGATTATCCCGGCCATTGCAACTTCTACTGCCGCAGTGTCTGGCTTGGTGAGTTTATGAAGTGAGGAAACGTGTTTCAAGATCATCTCTGATTGGAGAAAAGCATAATGCCTTGTTGCTTCCTTAATAACAGTGTTCTTTGATGATCAGTTAATGCTGGATACTTGCTTCTGTTGTCCCGTAGGAGGCCAGCCTCCATGGCAGGGGTGGCTAAAGCTTCCAAGAGCCATGTGTCAAAAGTTTTCATATGGCTGAGAGCCACAAGACACACAGATGTACACACATACAAATCCCTCCTGCTTTGTGATTAGCACTTTGTGATTGATTGACTGCTGAGATTCTGGGGAGCAGCTGTGCTTCAGGTGCAATGAATAAGCCACAGGACCATTAAGACAGCATGGAGCCCAGGACCAGCCCTGACCAATAGTCACACTAAAAATGCCCAAGAGCTGCTTGTGGCTCCCAAACTACAGTTTGGCCACTCCCATTCTATGACATAAAGGGAAAATTGGGTGGAAGTTTGATTAGCAATATAGTGACTGTTGCCATTTAAGCAAATGGAAACATTATGTCTAATGCAGCAATTCCCAAGTGTGGCCAAAAGGGTTTCTGATGCTGCGACTTGCGCAAAAACCTTTTCTTAAAATAAAAAAATAAATAGTTACTATGTAATTTCTGGGGTGGCATTGATAATGGTATATATTGGAATTCCGTATTGAGGATGCCAGCACAGAGAGGTGAACTCTGAGTGATTTGGGACCTGTGAGCTGGTTTGAGTTTCTGCATCAGCGTGCTTATTACTAACCCAAAATGCCGTGTTGAAGAAGGGAATATCTTATCTGGTATTTGTTGAACTTTTAGTTCCCAAGCCCTTTGTCCTTTTTCTTAATAGATCAATTCTACCAGGGGAAAAGAAGTTATGTATGGATCAGTTTCAAATTGGAGATCCTTAGAGTGGTTTAAAATCTAGAATAAATACAACAGTGGGCTGTGATTCGCAAACCACTTAGTCCATTGTTGCTCCATTGAAGCTGCAGACTTCAGTGCAACAACTTTGGAGTGTTTTGTGGGCAGAGGTCTTGGTTATGGAGAGAGAATTGTCCTTCTGTATTCTCTTGACAATGATGTCTCTTGTTTTCTTTAATATTAAAGTACTGGAGGCATATGCCAAATTCATATCACTACATGTCTTTTAACTATGTGCATGCCACTGATTATTTAAAATCTTACCGATTTTATTCCAAGACATTATCTCAATTGTTTGGTGAGGTGTTCAGTAACCCTGCTAATCCTTGTGTTTTGTATTTCCCTAGGTTGCACTGGAATTGATCAAAATTGTGGGTGGCCACCCATTTAAAGCATACAGGAACTGCTTTTTCAACTTAGCCATTCCAATAATAGTCTTTACAGAAACGGCGGAAGTAAGAAAAACAGATATAAGGTAAATACTGAGTAGTGGTGTGTATTTTGGAAAGCTGATATCTGAAGCATGGATATTGGCATAGGATGACATCATGAAGTGGGTGCCTAGAATTGATCTATGAGGAAAACAAGGGGTCCCTACTGGTAAGAACATAAGAAGTGCCTCCTGGGTCAGCTCCAGACCATCTAGCTTAGAATCCAGTGTCCAGCACTGGATGCTTCACAACGAAATGTACAAGAAACTGGACAATTATGGAGTGGATTGTCACTCCACTGGGAGCTTCCAGCAATCAGAGGTTTGTAGGACACTGACTGTGAGGCTCCGTCCCTGCCCTAATGGATTATGATAGCCATTGATTAACTTATTCTACCTCCAGTGGATTCTTCTCTCCCTTTGCATCCAGATCAAACTCCTTGTCCTTGCCTTTAAGACTCTTCGTGGCCTTGCTCCTCTCTTTCTGCCCTCATTTACCACTATGTTCTCTCCCAGAAATTTCACTTTTCCTCTGCCACCACACTCACCCAGTCCAGAGTCTACTGCTCCCTAAACTGTCTTTGCCTTTTCTCTTATGTTGCCCCCTATGCCTGGAACTCTCCCTGGACACAATCGCTCTGCTTCCTTCCTACCTCTTCATATCCCTCCTGAAAACCTACCTGTTCTAGCTCTGCCCTCGCCTCCATAGATTACTCATTTGTGGCTTTCTTTGTACTGTCCCATCCTCTGGGGCCCCCTCCTCCTTTGTAACTAAGCTAAGCATGTGCACCTGTAACTTTGCAGCCTTATGAAGCATCCCTGTCTCCTCTTACTTTCCCCTCCCTGTGTCCATCCTAGATTGTAAGCCCCTGGAGTGTCCTAACCATGAATGTTCAGCACTAGGTACATTGCTGGCACTATATAAATTACGTTATTATTATTTATTTATTAAACCAACATTAATTTCCTTGAGTGGGCTCTAGTTTTTGTATTATGGAAGAGAGGGTAAATAACACTTTCTCACAAGAGATCCTCCTGGATGGCCAGTAAAAACTGTAGAGGTTAGATCCCCACCACAGACAGTAGGAGGCAGACTTCCTGATATTTTTCCTGGAGCATGCTCAGTGAGGATCAAGCCCCTCAGCTCCAATTGTTTGTCTGCCTCCACAGTTAGGACGCAGACGAGCTTCCTCCTCGCAAAGGAACTACAGGCAGCCTTGAAAACTTGGAAAAAGGCCTCCAGGTGCCAGGGAGGGAGGAATTCTCTCCCTGTTCGCCCTCTTCCTAAGAAGAGATAGGAGGATTGCAACCCATGTGCCCCATTCCCCAGCCGGCATGGGTCCCCCGCAGAGCAGGCTTAGGAGTTCCCAAGAGGGGTTCTGACTATTGGCCCCATGGGACCACTCCCCCATTAAGACCTGAAAGGGCCAAAAAGGAGACCTGCCACCGCAGCGACAGCGGAGCCCTCCCGCCTACAGAGCGGAGTCTCCAGGCAAGACCCTGGTCCCTAACCCCCAGCATGCTGCTAGGGGGTCCAGCAGCACAGCGGCTTCCTACCCCCAGCCCCAGGAGGGCTCGATGCCGAACGTAGCAGCGACTGAGCCCAGCTCGCTCAACTCCTGCCCAACAAGTTCCTGGCGGAGGAAACAGAGCCTGCTGCTGGAGCCCAGTGCACAGGAGTAGGCGATCCCCTGGCTTGCTGCTGCTTCCACCCCACCCCCCCCAGGCCTCCCAGAACAGTGGCGGCAAGGGAAACCAAAAGGAGGCTCAGCAGCCAGTGAAATGGCTACCCAGCTGCTGCTTCCACCCCACCCCCCCCAGGCCTCCCAGAACAGTGGCGGCAAGGGAAACCGAAAGGAGGCTCAGCAGCCAGTGAAATGGCTACCCAGCAGGAGGAGGGCAGCGACAGCAGCATACATGGGCTCAGCAATGATCCAGGCACCCACACCAACAGTAAGCCCCCCGCGTGCCCCATCCCCAAATCCTCACATGGAGGTCCTAAGGAGATCTTAATGGAATAAAGCGCAACAAGAGCAAAAGATCTTCTATGAAGTCCAAGAAAGCCTGCCCCTAAAAGGACCGCTCCAAGGGCGCTGGCAAAGGGAAGCTCCCTCTGCCCCAAAAAGCCATGCAAGACTTCTAGACCCCTGGACTCCCCCTCCTCATCAGGGGAAGCCCCTGAGGAGGTGAGGTCCCCCCCCATTCCTCCCAAGAGAAAGAGGCTACAGCTAGGGGAAATAAAAAAGGAAAAAATGCTCCCCCTCCCCCCCCCAGAACAGCCAGTGAAGGGGAGAATGAGGCATCAGAGCCCCATGCCTCAGAGGATCACGAACCCTCTGAAGAAGAGAGCAGTCACTCCTCCGTTGTGGAGGGAGAGAGAGAGGAGTTGGGTATTGAAGCTTCTTCTGACCCAGATAGACTCACCTCCTGGAGAAAAAAGAGAAGCGTGTTTCTGCAGCCTCCGACGAAGAGAAGGAGGTGGGAGAATATATTCCATGAACTAGAGCCAGAGACAGGGGGAATGCTTCTAGATAAGACAGCTCCCCAACAAGGCTCACAGGATGAATATAAAACAGGAATCTCGCTGCTCGCTCACTAAGAGCAAGGAGGCCCTCCTCACCAGCCCTAAAGTGGATGCCGCAGCAGCATCCCTCACTAGAAACTCTGTTTCTCCACAGAGGGCGAGGGCTACCCCAGGGACCCTACTGACAAGGGAATGGGGTAGTCTGGGGAGGAATTTTGAGGAAATTGCCTCAGTCATAAAGATGGCCACCATCCCCTCACTTGGATCAAACGAGTCAGGGATCCTCAGGTCTCTATGAAAATGACAAGGATCCTGTCCATATGCCTTTATAGCAGACTCTTCCACTGATATCCTCTGCTAGGCATCACGGGCGACTGCGTCCAATGTACCAGCCCCCCTCCTCTGGCTCAGGTCCTGGAAAGGGGACTCCACAGCCAAAAATGCCCTAGTGAGGGGACCTTTCCAAGGGGCCAAACTCTTTGGTGTCTGTCTGGACAGGGTCCCCGCAGATGCTGCAGATAAGTCCAAAAGGCAAACTTTACAAAACTTCGGAATTTCAAAACAAACAAACCACCTTTTCGTACCTTCAGTGCAGGATTCTTGCCAGCAGGTGGCACCAGATGACCTTTCTATCCACATAGAGGAAATACAAGCCCAGATGGAACAAGCAGAAGGGGTCACGGAACGCAGCCCAGCACTCGCGGGGCTCTGGACACCCCAGAGCGGATGCATGACTATAGGACCTGCCTATACGACTATAGGACCTGCCTATATGGGGATACGCTATCGAGTTTTTCCCTCTTCCCTCGAAACTCCTACAAAGGATCCGGACTCGACTCCATCCTGTTCCACGTCCCCCAAAAGTCGGATGAATGGCGAGCAGTTCTCAATCTGAAAATTCTCAAAGTACGAAAGCTCAAGATGGAAACCCTTCAGTCCATCCTCATAGCGATTGCCCACAGCAAGTGGCTGACTTCCCTCACCCTCAGAGCAGCATACCTTCAGGCAAAGGCACAGATTCACGTATGCCCAACAACACTGGCAATACACAGCCCTACCCTTCGGCCTCACCACCTCACCCAGGACATTCGCGAAGGTCCTGATCCCTCTCATCGCGAATCTATAGAAGGAAGGCATCAGGATTCATCCATACCTCGACGACATCCTCATACGATCGCCCTCGTACGAGCAAGCGTTGATGGATGTCCACAGCACCATCGACTACCTACAGAGCCATAGCTTCACTATCAATCTGAAGAACAGCTACCTGACTCCCTTCCAGACCCTGGAACATCTGGAGGTGTACAAAATCTTCCTTTAGCCCCACAGCGACAAGAGAAACTACGAGGCCTCATTGATCAAATCTCAAAGGCCCACAAGGCCAGACTCAAGACACTTGCCAGCCTACTGGGTGGCATGATCCCCTGCCTGGGAATCCTCCATTAGGCCAGATTTCACTCCAGACTGTTACAACGGTTCCTACAACCATGGCAAGACTCCCTCGTGCAGGGGGAAAAAACCCCGTGGATCACAGGCATGGCCCCACTGAAGAACTCTCCACTGATGGACAAAGGGAGACCGATTCCAACCAAGTGCACTCACAGGGCAAGACTGCACAAGACAAGTGGCTCTCCTGGGAGCAACATCACCACATAAACTGGCTGGAACTGCGTGCGATCTACCTAGCACTATGGACCCTAGCCTCGGCCCTTCAAGGAAACCACGTACTCATATAAACCGACAACACGGTGGCGAAGGAGTATGTCAGCCACCAGGGAGGATCTCGCTCCGAATCTCTTCACCAACAGGCAACCGTCCTCCTCAAGTGGACGGAAAACAATCTGAAATCCATCTGGGCGATTCACAAAAAAAGAAGAAAAAATCAAGTGGATAGGCTAAACAGGGAAAAGATCAACCCGGGAGAGTGGGCACACCTCCCGGCAGCGTTCAGACCATAGTCAAGACATTTGGACAGCCAGGGATCGCCCTGCTCACGTCACCAGCCAATAAAAAGACCATTCTCTTTGTATCCCGAATCTCCGAACAACGGCATTCCACGCACTGAACCTAACCTGGCCGCCAGGGCTCTCGTACGTTTTCCCACTTTTTCCTCTAATAGGCAAGACGGTGGCAAAGATCAGATAGGAACACGACCACCATTCTGGTACCCCCCTACTGGTTACGGCGACTGTGGTTTACGGACATCCAAGACCTCAACTCGGAAACCCTGCTCAGGTTCCTAGTCCCCCCAATCTCCCAGCTCAGGGACCCATTTGTTACAACCAGAAGCCCTGAGACTTAACGGCGTGGAGGTTGAACGGAGGACTCTGAGGAAGCTGGGGTTTTCCCAACAAATCATGGACATTATGCTACAATCCAGGCGACTGACCACAAAACGCGTATACCAGTCCACCTCGGCTTCCTTTGCCAGGTGGTGTGGAGAAAGGGACATTAGACCAGCTAAGGCCCCCATTAGGGTTATCCTAGAATTTCTCCAGGAAGTGCTAGACAAGGGGTTAAAACTCAGCACACTACAAAGGAAGGTAACTGCTCTGAATTGCGTATTCTGCTCTGTCAAGGACTACAAGGTAACTAAACACCCCCATATTGTTCCGTTCGTGAAGCGTCTGATGGCTCACCAATTCCCCAAGTGTAATCTGAATTTAGTCTTGAGAGCCTTAACCGAGATTCCCTTTGAACCCCTCAGGGAAGTCTCCCTATATTATCTGTCCCTCAAGCTCGCCTTTCTCGTAGGGATCACCTCAGCTCGAAGAGTCTCCCAACTCAGTGCCCTGTCCATAGACCCCTTCTTCTGCTGCTTCAAGGATTCCTCAGCAGTGCTTAGACTAGACCTGCCCTTTTGTCCCAAAGTCGACACCTTCTTCCACAGGGAACAGGAGGTGGTCCTCCCCTCCTTTTGCCCCAAAACAACTCACCCACAGGAATGAGTTTGGCACAAGATTGATGTGAGGAGAGCTCTCAAGGACTGCTTGGACAGGACAGCCCCTTCAGAAAGACGTCTGCCCTCCTCGCAGCTTACAGCACTCAGAGAAGGGGCATGAGGGCATCCAAAGCCGTTATTACACACTGGATCTCTCTCTGCATCACAGAGGCTTACAAGGCTGAAGGCAGCTCCCCCACCACCACCACCCCCGGGTCTTGGCCCATTCTTTGAGGGGAACGGCCACCTCCCAGTCCTTTAGAAATTCGACCTCCTATGGGGAAATCTGTTGGGCAGCGACCTGGTCTTTACCAGGCACTACAGGATCCCGCTGCTCGAATCAGCCAAGGCGGCTTTTGGGAGGAGAGTTCTGCAGGCGGTGCTTGACCACCTCCTGCTTGAAATCTCTCTCTCTCCATTCCCCACCCCTCTATTTCAGAATTGGGACATCGCTTTGGAACATCCCTACAGTTTTTACTGGCCATCCAGGAGGGTCTCCTGGGAGAAAGGAAAATTGGGTCCTTACCTTGTGAATTTTCCTTTTACGGGAGATCCTCCTGGAAGACAGTCCCACCCAGGGTGAGAGATAGCTCTAAGGTGCCTGGAACTCGGACGCTTAGCCGAGCGCCTGCTTCGAACCCAGGACCACCCCCCGTTGGCGGTGGCAGCAGGGAAGTTACACGTAAGGTTGACATTGTTAATAAATATCTTGTTCCAGAATGGTTACAGTTCAGCATAGGTTAAACAGTGTGAAGTAAAGCTTGAAAACACTGGAGCTGAGGGGCTAGATCCCCACTGAGCATGCTCCAGGAAAAAATCAGGAAGTCTGCCTCCTACTATCAGTGGTGGGGATCTAACCCCTACAGTTTTTACTGGCCATCCAGGAGGATCTCCTGTAGAAGGAAAATGCACAAAGTAAGGACCCAATTTTCCTTTCTCTCTTTTAAAAAATTACTGGTCCACGGAAGGACTCTCACTCTTAACTCATAAATTACTCAATCTTCCTGTGAACCTTAGGGGAGCTTGCCAAAGGCTTTCTGAAAATCCAAATGCATTTTGTTAATGGACCCCCCCCCCTTTAATTAATATAACTATTTTTCGCTTTCTCCTAGGGTGGTCACCTGCAAGATGATCTACCTAGTTAATACGCACTACAGACTGTTCGTATTTTATTTTACAGAAGCCTCATGGTATTGTACAACAGTGGCACTTAGAGGTCCCAGATTAAAATTAGGGCCCTGTGCCTTAAGAGGTAGTTGCTGCCTGGCAATACTTAGAGTATGTTTAGGCAAGGGAGACTAAGGACTGAAGAGAGGCCCAGAGAAGGGAATTACTTGCCCAAGGCTACACAGCAAGTCATTTGGAGAGCTAGGATAAGAATCCAAGACCACTGTCAACAAACCCCACCACTTGCCTCTCTAATCTTCAGTAGGGCTACTACAGAATAAGTGGTTTGAGGATTGTGGCTCAAGTCTCCTGAAGATTAGAGGGGAAAGCCTACGTCTGGTGCCTTATGTGCTGACATATGAAGCTGTTTCTTTGTGCATGTAAGATGAACATTGACCTACATCATACATTTTCCCATCAGTCAGATTTGAAAAGTCAGGTCAGCTGTTCTGTGCTAAAAATATAAAGAGCACTCATTGAAATTAAGATGAGTTGTTGAAAATATCAGTTTATGGGGAAGCACATTGCCGTGACATTTCTGAAAAGAAACGCATGGATATTTTGTTCTCTTTTTATTCTGTAACAGAGATGGGATATCGTTTACTATCTGGGACAGGTGGACAATTCATGGAAAAGACGATTTTACTCTTTTGGACTTCATAAATGCTGTCAGAGTAAGATGTAGCTTGTTTTAATTATTTTGGTAGCAAATGTGGTGGAAAAACATAACTCTGTTTTTCTTGGTTTGTCAAGCTCTAATTTATGCCAAAATTATTTGTAGAAATAAATTCACAATAATGTAGTCTTCTAATCAAATTGTGTGGAAAGGCTACAGGTCCCTGTTCCTGTGTGATGGAGCAGGCACTGGCCCTTTTAAAGGTGGCCCCACCCCCTTTTGGGGGTATAAGGCTGGTGGCAGGTTCAGAACTCGAGGCAGTCTGTTATGCATTTGGGAAACAGTAGGAGCTCTTTAAGGGAGCTGTCTTTAGTTCCAGATGGAAAAGCGAAGGGCGATGGCTCTAATCTCAGGACAGAGCTAGTTCCCCTTAGAGACTGGAAGAAGTGGTGCAAGGAGGCACTTGTGAGATAGCATTGCTCTGTGGTAAGGGACAACACATTCCACCTTGTGATTGAATATGCAGAATTATTTAAACCAGATATGATAGACCAGAGGCCAGCTTTATGCATAATGAATTGGAAATGTTCTCTGTGAGGTTGATTTGGAGAGTCCATCATTCAGAACAGTAGTCCTTTGTATGTAGTGCAGTTTGCTTAAATGCTGTTCTATTCATGAATTGTAGGAAAAATATGGAATTGAACCAACAATGGTGGTGCAGGGAGTCAAGATGCTGTACGTACCTGTGATGCCTGGACACGTCAAAAGATTAAAGCTGACGTAAGTACTAGCCAAATAGTTAAACTGAATGGGGAAGCTTGGAGTGTGACTTTATGGATTTCTGCTAGACAGCATCAAAATGCTTTGGTGTTGCACACATTAGAACTGAGTAGTAGGTGAAGCTGGAGTTGAGATTGCACTGAAAGGAAATACTTTGTATCTCAGGAGCCATAGGGGCGAGAAAAAACCTGGAAAATGGATTGTCGGGATTTAAAGAGAGCTTGAATTTTCTGTTAGTTGCAAGACGGTGGTTATAGGACAGCCATGGCTACTTTAAAAAATGTCAGGACTTTTTGAAACTGAGCATACACTTATTTTTTTAACTTCTCCGACTCATCTGCAGAAAATGTCAGGACTCTTAAAATCATAGAGCTGGATGAGATCCTGATGGTTGTCAAGTCCAGCCCCCTGCTTAATCCAGGAGCTACCAAACCTAGATCATCCCAGACATATGCTCATCCAACCTCTTCTTAAAAGCCTCCGATGATGGAGAATCGCAATCTATGTAGGTCGTTCCATTGCCTGACCACCCTCACAGTCAGGAATTTTCCCCTGAGGTCCCAGCTACCTCTCCCTTCCTGCAGCTTGTACCCATTGCCTCTTGCCCTGACCTCCACAGCAAGGGAGAACAGTTGTTTTTATCATTATTTCTCTGCTCTGCACCCTCTCCAACTTTTCTTGTGTCCTTAAAATGGGGTGCCCAAAATGGAATGCAGTATTCCAGCTGGGGCTCAGCAAGAGCCAAATAGGGTGGCACAGTGACTTCCTGTGTCTTGCATACAGTGCTTCTGTTGATACAGCCTAAAGAAGCATTAGCTTCAAAACTTTTTGGACATCTAGATGCCCACATTCTGTGGGGTGATCAGCTGTTTTCCAAATGATTGCTAGCTTCACACACCCCTGACTTGTTAAACACTTCATAAATATTACTAAGCCTGCAAAAAATGACATCTTAGGCCAGGTCAGTTAGAATTGTCAGGAAAATCCTTTTGAGTAAGCACTAAGTGTGTGTACTGTTCATCAACACTTGCCATTCAGAACATGGCTACAAAACGTATTAAAAATAAAGTGACACAGAGTCTGTGCTGAATCTGCTGTGATTGAATCAGCAGATAGGCACAGCGCTGCAGTGCCTAGGCTTCCCCCCCACTAAGCTGCTTTTCAAAAGACAGGCGGGGGATGGCAGCACACTGGCAGAACTGAGCATGTGCGAGACACTAGAAAAAGGGCTCTAGTGTTAGAGCCCCTTTTCTTAGTATCTTCCACATGCTCACTTGTATTTTGGGGCGGGCACGAGGAGGATTCCAAAGGAATCCTCTAGCAGAAAAAACCCCATTTTGGGCTCCAAAGCTAAGAGCCCTGGCCAATCAGTGGCCACAGAAAAACGTGGGGGGAAGGATCTTCCCTCACTCTGTTTAAGTCTCTCTCTCTCTCTCTGAGTGTCGCACACACTCACACTTCCACTCGTAGTTCACA
>QEPC01007299.1:155278-171843 GCA_003113815.1 Sphenodon punctatus
GTGTTTTGGGTTTATAAATTATTTTTTTAAAGCTTGATGTGCATGTAGACTTTGTTTTCTTCCATCCGATGTTAACCCTGGGAACTCCTTGCTGCTGGGTTTTACTAGTGTTTCCCTGTGTTTTGGGTTTATAAATTATTTTTTAAAGCTTGATGTGCATGTAGACTGTGTTTTCTTCCATTCGATGTTAACCCTGGGAACTCCTTGCTGCTGGGTTATGCCATGCCACTGGCCTACCGTCCCCCTGGCTCCGCCCCTAGGTCCGCCGGCCTTACTGCCCCAGTGCCCCTCCAGCATCAAAACCCACCAGCCGCCCCCAAAAGCCTAGACACATTGTGTAGCCATTATGGCCAGAGACATCACTACTGTGGGGGTGAAGAGAGAATTGTGTTTTGGGTTGCCAACCAAAAATGCACCCTCCCACCACAATGCACTAAATCCTTTTGTTGAGCAGCCAGGATTCCACGCTCAGCTTTTCTTTGGATTTCTCTCTCTCTCTCTCTGTGATAGGCAACAAATAGTTTTTTAAAAGGAAACAAAGTAGTTCAGATTTTTTTATTGGACTAACTTCTGTTGTGGAGAGTATGGAAGATTTCAGGCCACATAGGGAGCTTCTTCAGACATGAAAAAAATCAAAACTATCGACTGAGCAAATACAGGACAGTGGTGTGTGTGTGTGTGTGTGTGTGTGTGTATATACATATATTCAGATCTCTGTGTGTATTATATGTATATAATATATGAAAGCAATCCCTTGGGTGGCATCTGTTAGGAACAAGAGTCATTAGCGTTTCAAACACTTACATAGTAATTAAAAACAATACTTAAATCATTTTGGGGGTGTTGTCAAAATAAAATACCTCAACAATGGTAGCTCAGCAAACCAACTCCTCTTTGTCTTATTTGATGTATCAGCCACTTCCTACATTGATCTTCCTTTTTTGTTTGTAGGATGCAAAAGCTTGTGAAACCATCAGCTGACAAAAAATATGTGGACCTCACAGTGTCATTTGCTCCGGAAACCGATGGTGAAGAAGACTTGCCAGGGCCGCCAGTAAGATACTACTTTGTCCGTGAAAACAATTGATGTCTGTGCTGCCGCTGTAGCGTCATCCCAGGACAACGAGCTTGGAAAGCAGTGTGCAAATTTCAGTTCCTTTTGAAACCTGGTACTGCGTATTTGGTGAAGCCTTAATTCAAACAAATGTGCAAGTCATCGAATTGCACTGAAGAGCTCTGTAACAAACTGGATTTACAGTTGACTTGTTCCTAGTCTTTTCAGATCTGTGTGTCCCCAAGGAGCACATGTAGCTTTGCTTAAATGGAATGTCATGTATGATTCTTTTCACATGAAAAAAGAGATTTGTATTAACCAATGGGGGAGGACAGGATTTGCAACCCAAAATTAGGTCAGCTAAGTGTTAAATGGGGTGGAGAGCAAGAACTAAGGAAACTGCCATTCTGTGCTATCACAAAACCCATTTCTTTCTTTTAAAATGATCCACAGCATCTTAGCCTGGGCCAAGTTCATCCTGGAGTAACCTCATTAAAACAGTGTGAACTCAGCCCATTTGTGTTCCCTTCAGAACCACAGATTTGACTATGATTTGAAGCAGTTTTTATATCCATCTCAATGTGGAAATGTAGGGCTGTATTTTGGAATAATAGTGCATGAGGGAAAAGTCAAACCATTGGGGAGCAGTGTCCTTTTTCTATCAACCAAGTTCTTCTGTGTGTCTGCCATCCCAGGAGTGATGCACTTAATGAGGAAGGAACACAAAACCTGTTGTGATCTAGCTCTTTGCACTAATCACAGAATGAAATAACAGAAGTTGGGGCAATGGTGAAGCTAATTTTTTCTGCTCCATTTTTCCCCCTGAAGTTAAGAACCCAGGAGATTGTGACTTTGAAAGCAAACAATTTTGCTGCTTAAATCTTGTTTATTTTTGGTGGATATAACTTTCCTTTATACGGTTATATTGAATAGCAATTCAGATGCCTAAATTGTAACCGAGTCCAATATGATATATTAAAATTTTTACAGGAGAGGATGGAGAAGGAAGAATAATTTTGTCTTTGGAAATTGATGGTAAATACAGTTCAGGAATATCGCTGGTAGAACTTTTATTTTCTGTAGTACCCCAGAAAGATTAAACAAATGAGGTGGGAAAAGGAACAGGAGAAACTTAGTGAACTAATGATTTCTTTTCTGCTTTGGATAAACAATGAATGCAAATATCCTGAAAATGATGCAAAATTTGTTCACCACTATAAAATAAATGAGGCCAATAAATTATTCACCTTTGGGGACATCATGCAGATGTAAAAGGATACAATGCTTGTCTTTTTTTCTCCTCCCACTTTTGTGTAGGCATTTTAACACCAAAGATGTATTTATTCTAAAAGATGGAATCCACATCAAAATTATTCCAATATTTGGGAATTAGTCTTAAACATGATACCTCTTTTGTAAGGTGTATATATTTTTTACTCACCATACAGTTTATAGATATAAGTTTACAGTTTAATGTACTTGATTTGAAAGCCAGCTTATTTTATTTTTTAACAATTTATTCTTTAAAAAAAAAAAAAAAAAAGACAGGCAGACAGACAGATGGAGGACACCCAGTAATTGGCAGATTGTAACCAGGGATGGGGAAGATACTATTTCAGAGTAAATATCTGAGTCACTGATGATTGAAATGTGTGCTTTGCCATGTCGGTAAATAGGCAGAAAATCCAAGTGAAAGTCTTTGACTCCTGGGTTTCATTTTTTATTTAAATGTGTTAGACAAACCTATAGCACTGTGAACCCTGAAATATTAGGGAATGGGCAACAATAAAGTGAGATTTAAGTTAACTTCTTTGCTCATTTACTTATGAAATTGAAACTTAACTTCCACTGGAATATAAACATGTTAGCTGGAGATTGATATGTCCACATAATTTTGTCATGGGAGCATTCCTGGTTTACATTTGATGGACTGGAATTCAGCATTAATAGGAAGAATTCAAAAGTACCAACATATTGAATGGCATCTATTACAGAGGAATGCATGGGCGGTTTCTGGAAATGAAGGACTTGATCCTGCAAATTCCTCCTGTCTTGAGCTCTCATTCATACAGTAGCACTGTATACCAAGTCTTGCAGGATCAGGGTCAGGTTAGCAAAATGCTGATACATCTCCTTGTGTGGGTGCCAGTCCCTAGGTGAGACTAGCTGAATGTTGCCTGCTCAATGAATGACCGCTAGCTAATAAAAGTAGATGAGAGGAATACCCAACTAGGTCATTGTACACGTTCACAGTTCGATTTGTATTTCTCTCCGCACATCCTGAAGTGGGCAAGTTTTATTAATATCAAATGTAAAGAAATGTGAAAAATATACACAGCTCTAGAAATACTAAGAAACTGTCTTAATCTTTTTCATATTAAAAATTACCTGAACTACTGACTGTTGGAGGGGTTGATCTATTAAAGCTGAGCCAATGAGGAAATAACACAGGAACCCAAGGAGCCACAGTAGTACAGATGAAGGTTTATTGGAGGAAAGGATAAAAGAGATAGGATATGACGTCTGGTAGCTACAAAACAGAGGTACATCTCAGAGAGGAGCCTAGGGCCATCTGAGACACAAAGGCTCAGGGGAGTTTTTATAGGAAAGCGTCCCTGAGTCTGGCTGTCAATCACATGAGCTGTGGCTGGCCCAGTCACCATGCGGTCCTGTGGTGGGCAAGCGTAGCCACCACACTGTGGGACCAGCGTTTGGGGAGCAGGGCAGACAGCCCTCCTGTTGGGAAGCCAGGTCGGTGAGCTGCTGTCGGACCTTGCAGGACAGGCCAAGGCTACACAAGCAGGTGCCCAGTTCTGCCCCGCTTCCCTATCCTGGCCTGACCACTATCCCGCCTCTGGCTGTGACATGGCCATACGGGACTAGAGCAAGCTCGAGCCGCCAGCACTCAAAGCCCCACAGTGGACCTCGCAGCATTGTGGGGCAGACAGCCACCCCGCACTTTGGGCAGCCTTTACCCCATTTTGGGTAAGGCTATTCTCAGCCTTTTTCTGAGGATGCAGTGCATAGCAGCCAGCTGCCTGCCCCGCCACATGGCAGGGGGAACAGGTGGTGGCTGCCAGCCACAAAAGGCACTGCATCGTGTGGTACAGCTGCCCAAGGTGCCGTAGGCATCTTGTGGCTGCACCCACAGTGGGGAGTTTATACATTGTATCCCTTCATTTGGTAGCTTTTGGATGCCACAGAGAAATGTTCTGAGTAATTCTTGAGTCCTGAAAGCACACTTTCATTACCTGAGCAAGCTATCCAGCAGTGCCAAGAGTGACATTGTGCTTGGCCAGAAAAGGGGCCAATTTGATTTGTTTCCTTATCAAAATTCACTATTTTGATATTAATCTTGGAAGACAAGAGTTTTCTGCATAGACCTGTATCTGTTGTTTTTGCTACTACAGATAAGTGCTGTTTACCCATGGTGTGTGTCTTAAAAATTGAGAGTTCTGCTGTAAAATCTTGGTTGCAAAGGCTGCAATTCAAGGTCCATGCTTGCACTGGTCACATGGATGTGTACCAAAGAGTGCTCTGTGTACGCTGAAAGGCATGGAGCTTGTGTACAAGACGTACAAATGGCACCGTAAGCATGCAGCACACGATAGGGAGCACCGAAACTGGCAGTGGAATGGACAAAGGAGCAGCTTGCTCTGTCAGCCTGTAATGGATTTGACACAGGAGGGCTCCAAACATGGATGTTCCTAGTTAGGCAAATCAAATTCATATCGCACCAACTGATGGGACTAGGAGCCATTGATGTTAATGGGCTAAGATTGCACAAAATAATGATAGCATTACCCACTAGATTCCCAGAGACTGCTGTGGATTATACAGATCCTGCTCATACACAGTGTGTGGTGGTCTGGGTCAGGGGTGTAGCTATGGTGGGATGGGCTCTGGTTCAGAGGAGCAGGGTGGTGCCATTGGGGCCACTGATTTCCCATGCTTCTAATTTTATCATTTTCATCTCCATCCTGTCTTTTGCTGTAAGTAAAGCAGGAACTGCCCCATGAGAGCTAGGGCAAGCCAGCGCCACACAGTATCCCTGCATCCAAAGGCAGTATTGACATCCAAATAAGATGATAGTGCAGAGCTCGACTGCATCCTTTGCATGATCGGCGCCAAAGCTGTAAAGCTTTGTTTTCCCATGTGCCAAAAGCAGCGCAGCTTTTACCTCTGTTTCTCGTGGAGGCAAACTCTGCATTTAGTAATGTGGGAAAGTGACCCATGAGAATTACTGGCTGAGCCCATGCTTGAAAACCCTGACGGTGAAACTAGATGGGTGTGGGGACAGTGGCAGGGAATGCTGGCTCCTGTATTGAAGTGCAAGTCCCCTAACCTCATGGTCCCCAAAGCAGCTGCACCTTGTATCCCCATCATAGCTATGGCCCTAGTTCCACAATCAGTGGTAAACTTAGACACTGTATGCATTGCAACTGTTCCAGTGGTAGACATGTGAAAGAGTTCAACAATCAGGGCCAACAACGGATACCACTCATAAACCCGGAGGCATACAACAAGAGGCAAAATGACTGATGGCTGTGGAATATCTTTGTGGGTTAGAGGCATGTCAGGCACATCTCCCTCTCTCTACCCCCGCCCCACCTGCTACCCTGTTCTATCCACTCCCACTTATTTCATGCCCCTGCATATATACCTGCCCTACATTTGCTCATATTATATATTTCTACTGGGGATGCTACATGCCTGAAGAAGGGCCGTGTGTGGCCCAAAAACTTGCTTATTTCCACCAACAAAAGCTGGTCCAATAAAAGATGTTGTTCAAACCACTTTGTGTCTCTGTCACTTAGGACTGACACTGCAGCCACGCTCTTTCTTGACAAGAGGTAACATCTTTGCCCCAGTGAAGTAACTAGCAGAATGTCTGTCATGTAAAATGTTTTATTTTAGTGCCCATCACGATTTGTGACTCAGGTGGGGCCAGCGAAACCAGATGCAAATCTTAAATACAAAGGCAGCTGGCTATGCAAGCTGCATTCAGAAGTGTTCCCTATCCTCCCCAGCATGTGCTGGAGATTCTGTGGTGTTCACAGGTGGGTGATAGTAACTCACTCCCCTGGTCTGCTCACTCTGCAGCATGTGGTGGGCAGCCTCCATCTCCCTAGCACTGAATGATCGATTACAGGAGTGATATCAGGCTGTTGGCTGCAGTTGTACGTGTTTCTGTTACACAGATGCCATCCCAACCCAATCCCTAGTTGACCTAGATGTTTAACTACATGCAAGGAAGAACAGTTGTGTAACAGAAGCAACACTAACGGAGTCTAAAATAGAAGGCACATTGCCTAAGCCATTATAATTAATTATGCCCATGCCCTGTGTTCACTGCACCAGAAAATACTAAATTCTGCAGCCAGGGAAGCCAAATTCTGCAAGTTCATGGAGCATAAAATGTGCAAAATCATACAAGGTTTGTTTATGCAAATTTACTTTCCAGGATGCATTCTCCCAGCACTAAACACACTTCCTTTGCCCCAACCCTAAACTGCCTCACCAAACCACAGAAAAAAACCACGTATACTTCAGTTGCAAAAGCAGGCAATAAATAACACAGCGCCAACACACCTCCCCAGCACAAGAACAGCCCCCCTCCATGACATACCCAAGCAGCTCCCCTCTCCCCACCATATACACAGACTGCCCCCTCCCCACCAAATGCCATTCACACCGATTGCCCTCTTCCCATATGCCCCAGAAGAACCCCCTCCTTATTCCACATAGAAGTGAAGGCTGCTGCCATTCCAAACAGCCAGGATGTAGGTCACCCAGGAGCTGATTCTGGCCCTTTTCAAACAGGCTGTGGTAGGTGAAGGCAGGTGTTTCCACGGGCGCACACCCATCTCCATGCACGGAGCAACCGGCGCTCCATGTGCACCGTGGGTGCTGTTCCTATTTACGCTCCATACCTGCTACGGTGTTCGCGCGGGGGGGAGCCCATGTTGAAAGGTCCTCTCTTCAGTAGAGGTGGGCTATAGCAGCCTCTGTGCAGCTTAATGGGCTGAGGCTGCACCTCCCTTTCAGCAAAAAACAGCAAGGGGGAGAGCCATTGTTTCCAAGCAGTGTGTGGAATAATAATAAAGGAGCAGTTTAAAAAGCAATTAAAGATACTAGAACAGATTATAAAGCAGTCAATCTGTAACATCTAGAAAAAAAATCCTAAAACAAAAAACGTTACTGTTTTAAAAAACATTAAAGGCAGGATCAATTCTAAACAATTTGAAACTTACATTTCAAAAAACATTTAACAAAATAGAGTTTAACAAAACTTAAATGCCAAAAACCATGAAAATTAATTACACTTACATTTTGAAACACATTTAACATACAATATAACAAAATTTAAATGACCCAAAACATGGGAATTATTTACACTTTGTTATCTACATTTCATAACATGACATCAGCGTTAATATACTGTAGGGTACTTAATTCATTACTGTACAGTATTTACCATACATGCTTATTTTGTTGAGTATTTGCCACTAATTACAGTACAACAACATTTCTTTAGAGGTCATTTATTATGTCACTTATGAAAAATGTTTTATAATGCCTTAACTCTGTCTTTACATTTATAGAAATTCTATAAACTTCATAAAATTAAATTCTATAAAATTTAAATTTAAAGTAATAAAAATTCATTTGGCCATTTATGCTCACACCTTCATGCTGCACAAAAGGACAGAGTTAAAAGGTGGTATCAATTTTTTTCCATAGATGCCAAGTGCTGATAGAACCATGGATCTGCCTTCTCTTGCTCCTTCTCTCTCTGCCTGACGGTAGCAGCGTTCAGCAAAGGGGCTTTGCCAGAGCACTGCTTCCCTACAGAGTTCCTCGGTCGGTGGGACCTGTACCCTAGCTGCTTGTGTTGGGCAGAGAGAGAAGGGAAAAAGGATCCATGCCTCTCCACTTGGCTAGCAGCGCTCAGCAAAGGACACTTCCTTAGGGGGTTCCCTGGTGTTGTGGAATGAGGTACAGGTCCCCAACCCCCCCTCCCCATCATCAGGGAACCCCCTAGGGAAGCAGCACCCAGGCAAAGCCTCTTTGCTGAGCACCGCTAGAGACATGGACCCTCCCTCTCTTCTCTCCTCACCTGACACTAGCAGTGTTTGGCAAAGAGGCTTTGCCTAGGGGCGGCTTCCCTTGGGGGTTTCCTAGCAGAGGGGCTGGGGTACAGTTCCCCAGTCCCCTAACCAGGGAACCCGCTAGTGTCCCCCCACTGGGGGTTCCCTGGTGGGGGAGGGGGGTAACATGAGCATTGATCCATTATGTTTTATAATGGATCCAAGCTACGGAAGAAATGAATGTGGGCATGAAGCCATGCCACAATCTCACATTAAAATGCTGTTTTCGTCTGAGATTGAATCTACGGAAAAACCCGAATTTGGGCAAGCAGCCTTATTCACGGGTCAGGCATGAAAGGCTACTTGCCAGGTTGGAACAAGCACTGGGAAACAGGGTGCTTCTAATCACTACCACACTGCAGCTCCCAGCTCAGAAGTCCTGCTTCCGGTCCCCGGAACGAGGAGAGTTCAGGCATTAGTAAAGCATAAAGCTCCTCATACACAAACTCATCTATCCATTCAATCAGTGCTACACAAACAATTCCACACACAAACCAGAAGACCCCAAATTATAGTCACACAAGTTTTTTCATAACACCCCCTACCACACACACACAATACTCAGTTCATTGTCCCCCCACCTACACACACACACCAAACACACCACACAGCTCATTGGGTGTTTTCAAATGGATGAGGAGCCTGCCAGAGCCCAGAGCTGCTCCAGGGGCCGACCTCCGTGACCACCAGTTACCATCTCCACTCGGATCCACATCAGACAGACACTGGGTGGCCTAGGGCAAGTCACAATCTCTCAGCCTCAGTTCCCCATCTGTAAAATGGGAATCTGTGTGTGTCTGACTGTCCCTGTGTTCCCCTCACCCGTGTCCATCTTAGATTGTAAGCCCACTGGGCAGGGACTTGTCTCCAAAAATCTTTGACTGTAAAGCACTGTGTACGCCTAGTAGTGATATAGAAATGATTATTTTTAGTAGTAGTGGTGGTGGGAAGGTGGCAAAAGTACACCACAAATGGAGGAATCTCAGGAGGGGGGGATATCAAGGGGACCCTGAGTTACTGGCTGAAATGGGCAGAAATGTCATTCCTCATTCACATCCGCAGAGGATGACACCCCTGGGACATCAACAAAGCCACTTTCCCAGTCAGGGCAGAGAGGAGCTTATGGGGCAGGTTATAAAAACCCTCCAATTCAAAGAGAAAACTCGCAAGGAGGCGTCCTCTGACTCACAGGAGGAGGAAACGAGAGTTGCTTCCCTCCCTACACGGCAGGGATCAGGGGCTGCCCTTAGACAAGGCCTTTGAAAGGTTGGTGCTAGAGGAGTGGAAGCATCCTGACAGATCTTTCAAGATGAACAAGGCACAGGATTTGCTTTATTCATTCTCTAGAAAAAAGGAGCCCCTGCTTAAGAGCCCCAAATAGAGGCAGCAGCGGCCTCGCTGGCTCGTCAGACTGTGTTCCCCACGGAGGGAGATTGCCACCCTAAGGACCCTACAGATAGGGGCGTGGACTCTGCTCTGAGGAGAGCTGTAGACTGCAACGCAGTCTCTCTCAAGGTTAACATCGTGGCCTCTTACGTATCCAGGGCACTCGTGGCTTGGATGCAGGAGGCTCAGGACCCTGATATATCTGATAGGAGGGCTCAGAAACGATCTTCCCTCATTTGTTTGGCTTCTGTTTTTTTAGTGGATGCTACAACAGATGCCCTGGTCTGCTCGGCCAGATCTATGGCGAATGAAATAGCAGCCAGGCGTAGGGTATGGCTGCGTACCTGGCAGGGGGACTCCACAGCCAAGAACCTCCTCACTTCAGCCCCTTATAGGTGCGCCAAGCTCTTCGGGGTTTCCCTGGACAAGGTGTTGGAGGAAGCTAACCTTAAGGATAAGCCCAAGACCCTACAACAGATCACTACAAAAAGGGGATTTTTTCGGGGCTATCCCTTCAGATTCAGGGGGTTTGGGGACCCGTCTAGACAGGCTCACTTTCAGGGCTCCAGGGCTCACTCGGCCAACTTCTCCTTTCGAGGGAGGGGCTTCAGAGCAGGGAGATTTGACAGGCATACGTCTAGGGGACTTGCTGCCAACCAATCCAAACAGAAGGCCTGACTATGCCTCCAGGGAGGTAGGGTGCAGGCTTCAACAATTCCAGGCAGCATGGCTCGACTCCGTGACAGACTCTTGGGTCCTATCTTGTGTCTCAAGGGGGTACGTGATAGATCTGGACAAAGATCCCCAAGACAAAGATTCCTGGTCTCCCCGGTGCCAAATGACCTCGCAAAACAGTGCCCTGGCAGGAGAAATCCAGAGATTGGCAGAGATTCAGGGAGTGGAACAAGTCCCCATGCCGGAACGTTTCTCCGGCATTTATTCCATCCTGTCTCTAGTCACCAAGAAACAGGGAAAATGGGGAGCGGTGTTAGATCTCAAAGCCCTGAACAAATATGTGAAGAGAAGGAGGTTCAAGATGGAGACTGCGACGTCAATCTGCCAGAGCCTGCAAAAGAATGACTGGATGGCATTTCTGGACCTCAGGGAAGCCTATCTGCACGTGCCAATCTGGGAGCCACACAAGAAATGGCTCAGGTTCTCATACAACGGGGAGCACTGGCAGTTCAGAGCTCTGCCCTTCGGTCTGTCGTCTGCTCCCAGAGTCTTCACGAAGATCTTAGTTCCCCTCATTGCCAACCTTTGCAGCAGGGGAATACACATTTATCCTTATCTGGATGACCTACTAATAAGGGCCAACTCCGTGTCCAGAGCTCATTCGCATCTGAATGTTACGATCCAGTACTTGGAGCAACACGGCCTGCTGATAAACACCAGCAAGAGTCACCTAACACTGAGCCGCAGACTGGAGCATCTACGGATATTGGTGGATACCGCCTTAGACCGCGCGTTCGTTCCCCCAGAACGGCAGGACAAGATCAGGTCATTAATACACCAGCTGAGACTACAACGACGCGTGAGACTCAAGCGGCTAGCAAGATTACTGGGTCTACTGATTTCCTGCATCGGACAGGTAACTTGGGGACGTTTCCACCTTCATCCCTTGCAGAGGCAGCTCAGGGGTTTTCAAAGAGAGCTTACGCTGGGGCTCAACCCCTGGGTCCCCATCCCACAAAGCCTAAAGGCCTCAGTGTCCTGGTGGTTAAGACCAGAAATGCTCCAGTAAGGCGTTCCCCTTACAGAGCCAACAAGGACAGTAGTAACAACGGATGCCAGCCTCCAGGGATGGGGAGGCCATTCAGGAGCTCGTTCAGCCCAGGGAGTTTGGTCTCAGAGGGATGCGGGCAAGAAGATCAATCTTCTCGAATTGAAAGCCGTTTGCCTCGCTCTCAAGCAGCTGGCCCGGACGTTTCCCTCACGACGACACCTGGTGTATACAGACAATGTGACAGCAAAGGCCTATCTCAACCACCGGGGGGGGGTCAAGATCCCCGCAATTGCACCGGGAAGCAATTCACACGAGTACGCTGCACCGACACCGGAGGGGATCGATGCCCTAAATTGTCACTGGCCCAGAGGTCTTCTGTACGCCTTCCCTCCTTTTCCCCTGATCCAGAGAACAATAACCAAAGCGGTCAGGGAGCAGGCATGCATAATATTGATAGCACCATGGTGGCCCAGGAGGCCGTGGTTTTCCGAGCTGATAGAGCTCAGTCAGTCTCGGTACCACCGGTTGCCACTACTGCCGACGTTGCTCTCCCAGGCCCCAGTCTACTCCTCAGAGATCCGAGCGTTACAACTAACAGCATGGCGCTTGAACGCTCAGCGTTGAGGGTGAGGGGGTACTCGGAGGTGGTCCTCTCTACTATCCAGCGGTCAAGAAGAGCTGCCACTAGAAGAAGCTATAGTGCTACATGGAAAACATTCGCTACCTGGTGTATCCAGCAGGACCAGGACCCTGTGAAGGCGGGGGTGTCTCAGGTGCTAGACTTCTTGCAACAAGGACTAGATAAAGGTCTCAGACAGACAGGCAGCAGCTATAGACTCAGTACTCAGAGCAGTAACAAACAGAGTGATTTCCTCCCACAGGAATGTTAGGAGGTTTCTACAAGCAACCAGAATGATCTCGCCCCCAGTAGTACATAGAGTCCCCTCTTGGGACCTCAACTTGGTGCTGGAGGCTCTGACCAGACCCCCCTTCGAGCCACTGAGGCACATCTCATATTTTTTGACTCTGAAGGTCATCTTCCTGGTGGCAGTAACATCGGCAAGACGAGTTTCCGAACTCAGAGACCTATCCATGGAGGACAATTTTTGCATTTTCCAGAGAGATTCAGTCACCTTAAGATTAGCTCAGACCTTTTTGCCAAAAGTTAATTCGTGGTTCCATAGATCTCAGAAGTAGTGTTACCCTCTTTTTGCCCCAATCCAGTGCACCCCAGGGAGAAGGTCTGGCATATCCTGGACGTACGCCGGGCACTGAAAGTCTATTTAAATAGAACCAAGAGTTTCAGGCAGTCTACTCTATGGCACTTTTTGTTAACTTTAGAACGGGGTGTATGGGAAGCAAGGCCAGTAAGACCCTGATCTCCAAGTGGGTCAAGTAAGCAATTATAGAAGCATACAGGGCGAGGGGTAGGATTCCCCCCTCCAGATTTGAGCCCATTCTGTACGTTCTGCGGCCACATCTTATGCCTTTAAGGCAAGGGCCTCTTATGAAGAAATTTGCAGAGCTGCCACCTGGGCCTTGATCCACACTTCCGTGAGGCACTACAAAATCAATGTGCTGCAGTCGACTGAGACTGCCTTCGGCAGAAGGGTGTTGCAGGTGGTACTGGATCCTCCCAGTGCTGCTGGCTCCCACCCTTAAGATTGTTGTCAGGAGGCTTGGGTACATCCCAACAGGAGGAGGATGCAGAGGTATGTGGAGAAAGGAGAATTGGTAACCTACCTTAGGTGAATTCCTTTCTCTCATACACTCTGCATACTCCTCCGACCCTCCCTGCCATGCAGCAGATTGAGTAGCAGGGAGGTTTTGGGGTTCAGTACCTCGGCAACATTGTACATAGTTAGAATCGTTTTTTATCTGGTTGATTGTCTAGTGTGGGGGAGAATTATTACTTCTAGCGTTTCACGGGCTGGTGGACATGGTCTTGTCAGCTGTAGGACGAACTGGAGAAGCGGCTGGGTAGTTCCAGTGACGCAGGCGCAGAAGAAAATTAGTCATCTGCCTCCTATCGGTCAATGGTAGAACTACCCAACAGGAGGAGTATGCAGAGTGTATGAGAGAAAGGAATTCACCTAAGGTAGGTTACCAATTCTCCTTTCCACCATTATGGCAGCACCGACAAGGAAACCAGGATTCAAATCCTGTGGCAGCTGCAGTGCCCCTCTCCCCATCTCCAGTCAGCACGATCTGTGCCTTTATTGCCTAGGGGAAGGGCATATGCGGAAGAACTGTCAAGTCTGCAAAGCCCTCTCTAAACGGGCACTGAAGGACAGAAAGAGGCGCCTGGATGAGGTGCTGACCAGGCAGGCACTGGAGCTGGCAGGGGGACTCACCCTTCCCAAACAGCCGAGAGCAGGGGGTCGAACTACAGACAGTAGCTCAGATCAACCCCAGACAACTCTCAGCGAACAATTATTATCGGCTCAGCCCGCACAGGGTATGTTATTGCTGGAACAGCAAGAAAATGAGTCTGACGCAAGCAGCCACCTCCTCCTTGAGCCCGCAGTTTTCAGAGGCTCAACTGCCAGCACTGGACACGCTGAACTTTTTAGCTACGCCACTGGAACAGCTCCCTATTTACCTCTCTGATACAGGGTCATTTGCCACCGGAGCTGCAGTCGCAAACCACCCTGCCTAAGCGCTGCACCCGGGGGAGCCCCCAACGACACCGGACACAATGCAGCCGGCAGCAGCGCCAGGACAGCCTCAACCCACAACGGCACCGGCTACGGCGGAGTTCCCTGAGACAGCGAACACCAGACTGACACTGCAAGATGAATGCACTTTGTGTCACCCACGCAGGCCTACACCCAGGCACCAAACTGTAAACACAGCGTATTTCAAAGCATATTGTACCATGCATCGACCTATGCTACACTCTCGACAAAATAACAGCCACCACAAGGATTGAGAGCTCACTTGACATGAGCCATGGCGGCCACCACGGCGGCATTCTGTCGCATTCCTGTGCAGGACATCTGTAAAGCAACAACCTGGTCTTCTTCTGAGACTTTTGTAAAACATTACGCACTTGACCTAGCAGCAAAGAGCAATGCAGCCTTCGGATGCGCAGTCCTATCTTCTATCTTTCCATAATGACTTCTGCCACCTGGATGGAGTCAGCAATAGGCAACTGCTCGTATTCTCCCATGAGTGAGAATCACGAAGCCACTCGAAGAAGCAATAAAGTTCTTCGACATGGCTCTGTGCATTCTCACTACCCACCCACCATCCCCTCTTGGTGGGTGTGACAAGGCTTCCTTGACCCTGTGGGCCATAACACCGCTATCGGGACTTAAGGAACTGGGGAATGTGTCCCGCCCCTTTTATACACCGGCACTCTTGCAAGAGTGTGGGTGTAAGGGGAGGGCAGAGGGCACTCCTACATGCTTCCAGAACTCTCCTATAGGAAGTATATAGAGAACTGCTCTTAAAGAGACAGTATCCAACCTAGATAGGACATCACGTGATCCCATGAGTGAGAATGTACAGCGCCATCTCGAAGAAGTAAGTTACAGTAAGTAACCTCTATTTTTCTGGTCACAGAATGTGGGTTTTGTGGTGCCAGGATATTGAGAATGTTATTACATGAGGCCCTGGATAGGTGTCACGTCACGGGGACCATCAGCCAACATGGCCTGTCCTGTTCCCAGCATGGTGCACATAGTTCAGGTCCTAGAAGCAGGGTGTGTGGAGGCCATACCTCCTTTTGGCAGATGTGTCCACCCTATGGGTGTAGGCACAGTCACAGCTGCCATCCTGGGGCCACTGGTGCTGCTATCAGGGTCATAGGAACATTGTAATGGGCCCGACTGCAGGAGGTGGAATGAAGCTCTTCCTCATCACTATTCCCAGTGGCAGGGAATACAGCCACACCAGATTGTGAACCCTGGTGCAACAGCACTGCCTGTCCTAATTTGGCATGGGCACCAGCACGGTGGGCACCATGCTCATGGAGGCTTATGAAGGCCTAGAGCATAGCCCAGTTAGGACACAAGAGCAGCCAGCAGGCAGAAGCCAGATCAGGTATCTGCAAGACAGGAATGGCTACAAGCAAATGTTAGATCAGGCAGTGGAACAGGGGAGCAACCATTGGGAAAGAGGCCCAATGTGATCCCACCCAAACAGATGTCACATGATGGCAATCCCTGCGGGAAACTATCCCCTTCATTTCCCCCCACCTCAGCCCCTCAAGTGTTGGGGGGCCACCCCACTACCTGGTAAGTACGGGTCACTGCAGGACCAGACCAGGTGATAGGATCCGGCAGTACCCAGAGTCCACCACCCATCTAGCAATCTTACGAGCCAACGGGCACTCGCCTCTCGGCACCTGCCACACGCATGTCTGTTCTGACACCGATCCTTGCAGTTGATCCAGCAATTCCTCTCTGCCCCCGCTTGCCCAAACTTCCCACCGTTCCTGGAACCATGCTTTGCAAAATGAATTCATTCAATAGAAAAAAAGACAGAACTGAAAAGGGCATTTTCCAAAGTAAATAAACTTTGCCTGGTTTTTAGTGCACTCCAATAAGTTAACTAAGATTCAATTTATTTCTTCATTCCCCTCTCCTTTTGGCTGCAGCTGGCCATGGTTGCCTGGGGGGCATTCATCTCCTCTTGGGAATCTGTGGGTGTAGGTTGAGGACATGTGGGAAGAAGTGGGGTCCTTAACATGCTGGTGGATGTGTGGGTGGGTGGGGACAGCATGAACTGGGGTGAGTAGACTTGCATGGCCACAGAGGGGAAGAGTGCTCAGTTGCGGTGCTAACAGGGCTGACTTCTGGGAAAATCCAGCTGGGTGGTTGAGATCTGGGGGTTGTGGTGGTGTGAAATGTCGGGGGGGTGTTATTGGAAGATGGCAGCTACCCCTGATCAACAACTGTTGTCCTTGCAGCAGCTACATGCTGAACAAGGGAGTGCTCACTGGGTCCCAGCCTCTCACTCGACCTTTCCAGCATGCTGTTGGAGCACTCCAACTCCTCCCAGTGGGAGGCCCATTCTGTACGTTCCAGGCAAGCCTCAGCTGCAAGGGCCTTGTGTTCTGTGCCATTCTGCTGCAGGAATTGCCTATGCTCCCAGGTCATCCCCTGAATGGTGCCCTGGATCTTGTTCGCCTGCTGCACAGTCTCCACCATCACAGACCTGGGCTGAGCTCCCCCCGGAGCTGGGGAGAGGGAAAGGAGAACAGAGCTAGCCTCCTGTGGGGTTGCCTGCTGTGCTCTCTGCC
>QEPC01007323.1:6412-18983 GCA_003113815.1 Sphenodon punctatus
GCTGCAGGGAGCAGGGTTAGGGGCTCAGTAGGGGACGCTCTCCCCTCACAGTCAGTGCTGACCCCAGTGTGACACTAGGGGGCGCTGTGCTGCGGGGAGCAGTGATAGGGGCTCAGTAGGGGCCACTCTCCCCTCATAGTCAGTGCTGACCCCAGTGTGGCACTAGGGGGAGCTGTGCTGCAGGGAGAAGAATGATGAAACTTGATAGAATTCTACCCTCCCAGTGGGAGGTGTGCGGCTGCAGGGAGCAGGGTTAGGGGTTGAGTAGGGGGCTCTCTCCCCTCATAGTCAGTGCTAAATGTTTTCAACTCTCCAAGCTGATACTTTTAACCCTTTCCCACCCTGTTGTGTTTGTCTCTCTCTTCTCTTTCCCACTAAGCCCCAGTTTGCGCTCTGGCAGTTTTCAGACCGCTTCAAAGAACACTTCAATTTCAATCAGTTTCAAACACTCAGAAACCCTGATGATCTTCTCAGAGGGGTCAGCCAACTGAGCGGCTTGACCCATACAGCCACTGCCATCCAGAAAGTCGTGTAGGTATCGCCCCTTTCCTCTTGGTGTGAGATAACGGCTGTTTTAAGGCTTTAAGCAAGTATCTGATGGTGAAATAATCAAGTCCGGGAATGCACGTTCTAGCCCTACATACAAAATTTGTCTTCTCTTTCTGTGTTTCCAGGAAGGAGCTGTTTGTCCCTTCGAAAGGATCACGCCACAATGCTGCCAAGGTTCTCATTGTGGTGACAGATGGGGAGAAATACGGAGACCCCATGTCCTACCAAGAAGCTACAGCTGAAGCTGACAAAGCTGGCATCATCCGATATGCCATTGGGGTGAGCAGTGGCTTTCAGAACAAACTGATTGCCTAACCTGTGGGGAACGGAATGGGAGTAAACCATCAGCAACCTCCTGCTCTAGCCACTAGCCCCCCTCCAAAAGAACCCAGGAGTCCTGGCTCCCAGCCCCCCTGTTCTAACCCACTAGCCCCCCACTCCCCTCTCAGAGAACCCAGGAGTCCTGACTCCCAGCTCCCCTGCTCTAACCCACTAGCCCCCACTCCCCTCCCAGAGAACCCAGGAGTCCTGGCTCCCATTCCCCCCTGCTCTAACCCACTAACCCCCACCCCTCCCAGAGAACCCAGGAGTCCTGGCTCCCAGCCCCCCTGCTCTAACCCACTAGCCCCCACTCCCCTCCCAGAGAACCCAGGAGTCCTGGCTCCCAGCCCCCCTGCTCTAACCCACTAGCCCCCACTCCCCTCCCAGAGAACCCAGGAGTCCTGGCTCTCAGCCCCCCCGCTCTAACCCACTAGCCCCGACTCCCCTCCCAGAGAACCCAGGAGTCCTGGCTCTCAGCCCCCCTGCTCTAAGCCACTAGCCCCCACTCCCCTCCAAGAGCCCCTCCTCTGCATGATTGGCACCACGTGGCTTTGTTTCACAGGGGATGTAAGCTGCGTGTCATTTACCTCTCGCAGTTTCTCGCAGAGGCAAACCGTGTGCATTCTGTAACATGGGAAAGTACTGACTGGCCGAGATAACCCTCCCCCCCTTGTCCCCATCCCACTCCCCATGCAGGTTGGCAATGCTTTCTCCAGTTCTGTTGCCAAACAGGAGCTGAATGACATTGCCTCGAACCCCAACCACGTCTTCCAGGTGAACGATTTCAATGCTCTGCGGGGCATCCAGGACAAGCTTCAGGAGAAGATCTTTGCCATCGAAGGTAGGGGAGCCAGCAGGAGAGCAACCCATTCATCTCCATTGTCTCTATCTGTCAGACAGGGGCCGCGGGTATGGGACATGGGGATATGGGAGGGTACAGGGGGCTCGGTGCACCTGGAGGGGTATCCCGACTGGCAGCAGGGACCGACGAGCTGGGGTCACGCTGCCTCCTGGGTCTGCAGCGCCGGCACGGCCGCGACCACCGTCATCCCAACACCAGGACGTGGTGGGGAAAGCTCCTGTCAGCCCGGGAACCCCGCCGCATCAAGCATCGGAGGCCGGGGGCGTGGCCGCGGACGCGCTGCCATCGCCAGCAGAGGCCACACCCCCAGCCTCGCTGTCAGAGCGCTCAGAGCGCCGGCGCGTCTCATGAGCTTCAGGGGATAAAAGCAGCTCCCTGCCTTACTAACCTTGCCGGTGATCAGAACCCTTGTGCCTGTGAGACTGGGCCCCGCTTTGCTGTTTGGGAGACGGTAGAGTGTGTGCGTAAGATAGCTGTCTGTGGTGCGATTCTGGTGAGCTTGGTTGGGGTGAGTACTTTGTGGATTGTTTGTAGTGTAAGTGGGGGAGTCCTTATCATATACTCCCCTTCTCACATTACCTGGTCCCTCCCTGTGTGCTTGTCCTATCCTGTTCCCGGGCCCTGGAGGCTAGCACCCCCTTTTCCCATTCACCATTTTACACCTCCCCACTCCCTTTCCTTACCCCAATGTGTGTGTTGGCAACCGTAAGGCTTTGTGCTCCTCTCCGATACCCTGTGATGATCTAGGCTGGGATTTTTAACCCCAGGAGCCAATCACGATCCTGGGTGTTTGTTTACAGGCAAGGCCTTGTTGTCTAGTATGGGTGCAAGCGTGTGGTGTGTTTCTTTCCCCCTTTCCTCTTTCCCATTAAACCCGAAACCTCACACTACCTTGTCTTATCTATCATCCCTCAATCCATCCATCCATCCATCTGTCCCCATATAGGTCTGTCTATCTGTCTCCCTGATTCACACTTCTCATATGGGCTGAGACTCTCAAGGAATGGGTTCCAGGGCTTGCCCTGTCCGTGGGCGATCTCTCCTCTGTCTGTCTTGTCTCCCCCACAGGCACACAGTCCCAGAACAGCAGCTCCTTCCAGCTGGAGATGTCCCAGGAAGGATTCAGCGCCCTGCTGTCCCCGGTGAGTGATTCTTCTCATCCCCTTTCCCATCTCTGTTCCAGTTCTTCTTGTGTAGAGAAAGTAGGGTTTGCCAAGTTGATCCCAAATGTAGGCAATAGAGACAAGTAGTAGAGAAGTATCTTTTATTGGATCAACTCCAGTTGGTGGAGGTATGCAAGCGTTCAGACCTCGCAGCCAATGAAGGACGCTCTGAGGTCCAAAAGCTTGCATACTGGAGTTGGTCCAGTAAAATATATCACTTTACTACTTTGTCTCAATTGCCAGTTCTACTTGCAGTAGAAGTGATTCAGTGGGAGCCGCTCTCCTCTCACAATCAGGGCTGAAGGGCGGGGTGGGGGCTCAATAGGGGGTGTTCTCCCCTTGCAGGCAGTTCTGACCCCAGTGTGGCACTAGGGGGCTCTGTGTTTCAGGAAGCTGGGAGATAAAGGCTCAGTATGGGGTGCTCTCCCCTCACAGTCATTGATTACTCCAGTGTAACACTAGGAGGCGCTGTGCTGCAGGGAGCAGGGTGGGGGCTCAGTAGAGGGCGCTCTCCCCTCACAGTCATTGATTACTCCAGTGTAACACTAGGGGACGCTGTGCTTCAGGGAGCAGGGTGGGGGCTCAGTAGGGGGCGCTCTCCCCTCACAGTCAGTGCTGACCCCAGTGTGGTACTAAGGGATCTAATCAATCTCTCTCTCTCTCTCGCTCGCTCTCTCTCTCTCATTCCTTTTATCTTTCTTGCACTACCTGTTTCATGTCACCTCCCACCCCCTACTGGTTTAGGACAGCTTTGTACTGGGAGCAGTGGGAGCTTATGACTGGTCTGGAGGGATATTCTTGAATGGGATTAGCAGAACACCAACCTTTTTAAATGCATCCAGTGCTAATACCGACATGAAAGATGCTTACCTTGGTAAGAAAAAAAATTGAACATTTTGCTGTACAAAACTCCAGTACAGTACTTCTATGCAACACTTAACAGCTGCCAATGCACACTCCAGAGACAGCAGCATTTTGGTACAGGGTGAGAGAGATTCCAGCTGTCCCACCCCAGAGGTAGCTGCATCTCAGCACCCAGACAAAAGACCTCTGCGTAAGCAGTCACCCCCTCCCCAAACAGAGACAGGTGTCTCTCAGCACCACTCGAGGTGTCCCTGTATAAGCAGCCATCCCAGCCCAGTGGTGACTGCATCTCCCCCACCCCAGAGACAGCTGCAACTCAGTGCCCAGCGAGCCCTAGCACTGCATGTTTCTCCTGTCACTTCCCCATCCTTTCTGTGTCTCTGAGGTTATTCGGTGGAGGCATTCAGCGTTCAGAGGAAGAGCGGCTACGTGGTTGGGGCACCTCGTTACCAGCATGTTGGCAAAGTGATCGTGTTCACCCAGGACCCAAGGAGTGGGGAATGGGAGCCAAGCGGAGAGGCCAGGCTGAAGGAGGTACACAACTAGAGAGGAGCTGTGGGGCGGACACGTAGAGAACGTGTGCACTTCAGCACGTGTTTGTATGTACGTCCATGCAAATGCATGTGTGGAAATGTGATTGTGTGCATGTGCAAGTATGGGTGTGTGCACGCGTTGTTATAAGAATGTGTCAGCAGGTATGTTTTGTGTGAGGGCATGCAAGCGTGTGTGAGTATGTGCGAGCATATGAATTTGTGTGAGTGTGTGCATCTGTGTGGAGACCTGCACAGCAAGTACCATATAGTGCAGCAATGTGCCTGATGCTGAACACTCATTACTCGAGGCAGGACCCTGCCCCTAGGGGCTTACAAACTAGAATGGACAGGGAAGGGAAGACAGGGAGGCATCCACGAAGCTGAGACGTTGCAGGTGCACGTGCTTAGTTAGTGTAGTTACAAGGGGAGAAGGAGGAGGATCCTGGAGGAGGACACGGCAGCATCCGTAAGTGGTTTTTTTTAGTCCCAGTGATTCCAGCAGAGCATAAGCTTTTAGCAGCTGGCCAGAATGGCACTGGAGCTGACAGGCTGCCCCACTCCAAGATGCCAGTGCCCTCGGGCTCAGATAACCTGAACTCACAAGAGTGACAGACTTTCACACACCCAAGGACTGGGGAGCTAAAAGAAACAGGGGAAGGAAAGACAAATACAAAGAGGCGAGATGAGGGAAAGGAAGGAAGCAGAAAGGTGAGGAAACACAAGAAGAGGCGAGAGGAAAGGAAGTTTTACGTGCACAGTGGATTTGCGCACCCAGATTAAAGGAACCTTGTTTCCAAAGGGCAGTCTAAACAGGCTACACTCTGGAGTGAAACTAGAATCATTAGTTTGGGGGCACATAAAGGGGCTGAAAAAGTCATTATTTAGAAAGCAAGGATTTTGTTACACCTCGAAGCTAGAATTAGACTTTTTTTAAAAAAACTTGATTGTTTGGAAATCTGGGCTGAAATTAACAAAATGAATTTCAATGAAGATAAATGTAAGTTCTGCATTTGGGGAATGAAAACCAGATGCACGAATATAAAGGGGGGGATCCCTGGCTTGGCAGCAGCACGTGGGGAAAGGATCTAGCGCTTGTGGTTGGTCACAAGTTGAACATGAGTCACCCGTGTGATGCAGCTGCAAGGAAGGCTAATGCAGTTTTAGGCTGCATGAACAGAAGCATCGTCTCCAAGTCAGCGGAAGGAATTATTCCATTCTGTTCAGCACTGGTCAGACCTCACCTGGAATTCTGTGTCCAGTATAAGGCACCTCGTTTTTTTAAAGAAGGACATTGACAGATACAAAAATGATAAAGGGTTTAGAAAGCAAGTCTTATGAGGAAAGGTTGAAGGAACTGGGTATGTTTAGCCTAGCAAAGAGGAGATTAAGGGGAGACATGAGAGCCGTCTTCAAATATCTAAGGAACTGTTCTGCACTTCGACAGGGGGAGGACTAGAAATAATGGGCTCAGGTTTACACGAAGAGGCTGAGCTTTTCCGGATGGTGAAGGGGCTGGTCAGTCTGGCCTCTTTCCGCCTGGAACTGGAATCTTCCAGTGCTCACTGTATTATTGACTATTTTTGTGGATAAAAACACTCGTATCCACCACAACTTTGATGCTGCGCAATGCGCATGATGTGGTAGATGTACCCAAAGTTATGGATGCCCCCTCAGGTCCAATTTTGTGGGATCAGTTTCAGCAGGTGTCACCCACTCATGCGGTAGAGATGCTGGGGACTGTGAGACGAATGGGTGAACGGGCCCCATGCCCATCCTCTGGCTGGTGAAAGCCAGCCGGGAGACACCGGGGCCATTGCTGAGTGTGGTTTTCAACGCCTCATTTGTGACGGGCAAGTTTGTGATGTGCCTAAAGGAGACTGCGGTGCGACCTTTGGTCAAGAAGTCATCCCTTGACATTGACTCCCTTGCCGGTTATCAGCCAGTCTCTAACCGTGCATTTTAGGGAAGGTTATTGAATGGGGGGTGGCCCAGCAGCTCCAAGAGCATCTGGACCGCAGTCAGGCTTTCGTCTGGGCTATGGCACTGAGACTGTGCTTGTGGTCTTGGTCGATAATCTGCACCAGGAGTTGGACCGAGGTTGGCCAGGGGTGACCTTGGAGATTCCCCGAGTCTTCCGGGAAACAAAGCTTGAGAAGGCATTCTCGGTGGCCGCACCACGGTTGTGGAACTCCCTCCTGGTGGAGATTTGCCTCTGACAGGATCTCCCCTCCTTCTGAAGACAATGTAATACCTGGTTGTTTTGCCAGACATTCAGTGAGGGAGACGGGTAGTAGGTGGGGATTATTATTTTTTTGGGGGGGGAGTAGTGGGTTTTAGTCAGGCCTTGTTTGTTTGATGATTTATAATTGTTTTTATCTTGTATTTTGTATTTTTTTATATTATGTTTTTAATAATAATAATAATAATAATAATATTAATTGATAAGCATGGCCAATGGCCATTGCATAAAAAACAGAAAAGAAAAAGAAAAATAACCAGAAATAACAATAAATGGGATGCTATGCAAATTAGGTTAACACATAAATAGAAATACCGTAGCAGAGTATCAAACCAACACGGCAAAATTACACCAGCCATAAGCCATTCAGCCGGGACATTAATCACAACCATAGCACCCCAGACATACCCCAACCCACAATGCTCGTACAAACAGAAAACCCCCCACAAAAAGCCAGAAGAGCAGACAATGGTTGGGATAAGTGGGTGAACTAGGTGCCGTGACTCACCGCGTCATCTCCAGTAGGGAACTTAGACCGCAAGAAGAGGTGGCGACAATTCAGAGCCGAGATTAGAAATTTGGCGACCCTCATAGACACCTCAGGGGCTGTATCCGATAGAGCCAATAGCAATAAATTATACTCAATCCTGCCGGGAAATTACAGCAGGAAAGAGTGTAAAAAATCCTTGCGTAAATTGTCATACAGATGACATACGAACAGAATGTGGTCTGCTGTTTCAGTCGCAAGAGAATCAAACAGGCATAGCCTATCTGAAAACTTGATGGATCTCCCCAGCATCGGATTGACTTCAATGGCCTCAATGTTAAAAAAAATGGCAAAGCGGCCAATGTTAAAAATCCGGTATGCCGATACCAGTGAATATCAGAGTATTGGATATAATCCGATACATTCTATTATCGGGTATATCGGATTTATCCGATACCAATATTCCCACCCCTACGTCCTACAATTTAAACCCGTTGCTTCTTGTTCTGTCCTCAGTAGAAATGGGGAGGGGGTGGGAAATGTTCTCCATCTTCTTGGTTTTAATGGTATACTTTTAGAGATTTGAAAAGTGTCCACATGCCCCCCCCTACCCCGGCCAATCTTCTCTTCTCTGGGGTGAACATTCCCAATTCCTTCAGACTTTCCTCAAATGAGTTCTAGTCTAGATCAGTGGCTCCCCTAGTGATTGCAAGCCACGTTCAGAGTTCAAGATATATGGAGAAGCCACAGTTTTATTTTGAAAGCTAAATCCTACAAATGGGTTATGTTGTAAGATTATAAGCAGGGATTGGTGGCAATGGAGAAAATGCGCTGACTGACCCCAGGTCCCTGGTGGTAAGTAAGAAGAAAATAAATATAAAGTAGAAAGTAAAAATAAGCTACACTTTTAAAAATTATTATTATTATTATTTTATTTATTTGTTTATTTATTATTAGTTTATTTATAGAGAGACAGCAGTGTACCTAGTGCTGTACAATCGATAGTTATGGACAGGTCCTTGCTCCCAAGGGGCTTACAATGAAAGAGACAAGGGAAAGGTGAACATCGGGAGAGACAAGGAGACATTCAGGAGGCTGAGAAGTTGCAGGCTCACGTGCTTCGTTTAATTATAGGGAACTAGATTCTGAGTGAGGGGGAAGAGGACGCAGTACTAGAGGGGTGCACCAGGGACCCATGTCATTTTCGGTTTTGTTTTTTATTTTCGTTATTTAAATCGGTCATTTTCGTTTTCATAAATATCAAATTGTCGTTTTCGTTTTTGCTTTCATTTTTGTTTTGGTTTTAATGGAAAACACATTTTCGGCTGTACCTTTTTGTTTTTCATTACATTTGGCTGACTCTTGGAGGGATTGTACCTCCGCTGGACTGCATTAAGTGTACCAAATTCCAAAAGGATTGGCTGAAGGAATCCAATTTGATAAGCAGTTGTATTATATTATTTTGAAAAATCTTCAGATACATTCTTAGCTGTAACTTCTTTGCCTCACATTTAATGTACATGAAACTTGGCAGGTCTACACCCCTTCCTACATTTACTCTCTCTGCCAACTTTCAGAAGGATTGGATAAAGGGTCCTGGTAGTACAAGCAATTAAGTTATAAATATGTCTGACTGGAACATCTTTGTAGTCCAACCAATGTACATGAACTTTGGCAGGGCTATATATCACACTTTCATGATGATCTCTGCCAAATATTAGAAAGATGTGATAAAGGGTCACCATTTTATATACCTGCACAGCATATGGCGAGAAGGAGCCTATGCCAGGGATTCTCTTACATGTCACTGTGGTATAAGAACGGTTTGTGATGCCAATTGGCCAGCAGAAATGCCAACCAAATATCCTCATTCTGTGCTGAGACCATCCCAACATCTCCCTCCCCCCCCTCACACACACACACACACACACACACACACACACACACACACACTTGTTACTGGGAAGTCAGAAGCATCTGTTTAGGAAAGAGCCAATAGAAATTCTCTTATGTCCTCTGTCTCAGTGCTGCAGGATGTGATTGTGATGATAACTGGCCAGCCTGGATGTGTAAACTATGTCTCCTAATTGCTGGCATGCTATCCCCAAAGTTCCAGTTATGTCCCTTCTGTGCCTGCCCCCTATGCCTGTCTCAAAGCCGGTACAGATTGGTCCTGTAAAGCTGGAAGCATGCAGTAATTGCCCAGTGAATGTGCCTTTCAGTCTTTTGGGTTGCTCCACATCCTCCCTCCTACAGTCTCCCTCTCCTGCCATGCCAGGTGCCTGCCTCTGACTGGCACTGCATGTGCTGCTATTTATCTGAATAATTGTCATCAAGGGGACAGCTTCAATTGCTTATAAAATTGGGTCCCTTTATCAAATTGTCCTGTAGTTTGGCAGAGATGATAGGGAAGGTATGTGATACATTCCTGCCAAATGTCCTGTAAACAGGATGGAATATAAAAACATTACAGCCAGAAATGTATTTTAATATGAATGTCTTATATCATCAGGACCCTTCATCCAATCTTTCTGAAAATTGTCAGGATTGTTAAGCTTGTGGAGGAACATAATATGCATAGGTTTCATGCAAATTGTATGGAAGATAAAGACGTATCCATGGATGTGTATGGAGCTTTTCACAACATCAGTTGCTTCTAAAATTGGTTTCCTTTATCCAATCATTTCAAAAATTGCTACACTTAATGCCCTCCATTGGGGGTACACCCTCCCCAAGTTCTATAATAAGAAACAACAAAGTTATAGCCAGATATACATTTTTGAGTTTTTTCTCTTTATTTCAAAAACAAAATGTCATTTTCATTCTACTTTCATTATTGCAATAACGATAACAAAAATGGCAATTTCTGTTATCATTATTGTAATAATGAAAATGACATGCACACCCCGCAGTATCACTCATGGTGAACTAGGGAAGCTAAGGAAGCCCCCACCCCCCCTCCCAGAATGACAGTTCTTCCATGGAATATAAGGAAAAAATTCCATGCAGGGCTGGAATGGTGGGCAGGGCTGACCTTAGGATCCATGGGCCCTGGGGCGCAGGAGAAATGCGGGGTCCCAGTCTCCCACTGGCGGGCTTAGGGGTGCTCCCTGGCTCAAAGGGCGCTCCCCGGCTCGGTCAGGGGGCACTACCTGGGCCTGGGCTCAGGGACGGGCAAAGGGGCACTCCCCTCTGCTCATTCCCAAGCCCAGCCATTTCGGGGGCACTTACCTTCCCCATCTGTCACTGTGGCGTCGCCCCTCACCGTCCTGCGGCAGGCTCCGGCGGCTGCAGCAGCAGCAGATTAAATCTGCCGCCGCGCTGCCTGCCGCCACCTGAGGTTGCAGGGAGTTATTATTATTAGCAAGCATTTATTAGCACCAGCAATGTACCTGGCACTTTACAAAGTAATGGAATAGACACTGTCCCTGCACGGCCTCTGCTTCTCCCTCACGTCCGCTGACCCCCTCCACTGCCTGGCTGTCTTGGCCAGGGGGAGTGAGGGAGAGGCAGAGACCCCACCTCTCCCACATTTCCCCTGGCCGAGACTGACAGGCAGTGGACGGGGAGGCCACAGAGTGCGATAGAGGCGGGACCTCTGCCTCTCCCTCACTCCATGCCCCCCCCAAAACCTGTCAGGGGAGATGTGGACTGACTGGTCAGTCAGTCAGAGCCCCAGCTCCCAGCCACTGTCAGCCCGGGAGCTGGGGACCCTGAGTGAGCTCCCCCCCAGGAGCCAGGCCTGGGACACTCGTCCCGAGCCGCCCTGCAGTAGGAGCAGCCCTGAGGGTGGGTGTTGCGAGAATGTTAGGAGCCATCTCAAAGAACCTTGTTTACAAGGTAACAACCTTCTATTCTTCAAGTGGCTCCTCATATGCCCTTTTTATACGGCTTCCCCGGGTGGGGGGGGGCGTGGGCATGCCGGGGCGTGCACACAGCCGCACTTGCATCCCCACTCACCTCCCACTCATCCACACCCACAGAGCACCCCTGTTTTCCCTGGTTGCTCTGTGCATGGGGATGAGTGAGGGGGTGAGTGGGGATGCGTGTTAGGTGGGTGCATGCATGCACCACCGCGGGTACGCGTGCCATGTCATTCACACTGGGCTCTCCCACCCATGAACATGCAACATGGAGGCGGGGCTTGAATTGGGGGTAGGACTTGGCTTGGATTGGGGGCAGCAGTCTGAGAAGGACCTACGGGTGCAAAACTCCTAAGTCCGGCCCTGCCGGGCAGGAGTGTGGCAAAGAGATATACAACAGCAGAGAGATATGGGGGAGCAAGGCCATGATGAAGTGTACCTGTCTCTAAGAAATCCAATCTCACACAATTTACACCACCACTTTTCTTGTCTAGCTGCACTTGGCATCACCCCTCTTTGCCAGGAATGTAGGGAGGGCCTGGTGCATTTTAACCTTTTCCTTGCAGGTTCTGAACATGTGCTCACTCTCTCTCTCTTTCCCCCTTCCTTTCAATATGTAACATTTGTTTACTGAACTGGTGTGAGCAACATGAAAAGGTATTGGGAGCAACTTGTTGCTTGTGAGCCAGGGGTTGGAGACCAATGTTTAGACTCCCAGTCCCCCACTGATCACCCTCGTTGTTCTCTTCTGAATCCTTCCAGTTTGCCAACATCCTTCTTGAAATGAAGAGCCCAGAACTTCACACACTGCTCTAGGAGAGGCCTGGCCAGGGCTGAGTGTCGGGCACTGGAATTTCTCAAGTCTTCGATTCAGGGCTTCTGTTAATGCAGCCCAAATGCTACTGGGCATTTTTTGCAACAGTGTCACACTGCACTGACTCATGTTACATTTGTGATTCATTACCTCACCCAAATTAGAGCTGAATCAGATACCTAACTTGGTACCCATGTTTAATAGCATTTTTGAGTACCATGTTGGGTATTCGACAGGCTGCCCGATCACCAGTTGGGGAGCAGAAGGGGACAGGAAACTGAGCACACTGAAATATAACAAACGGGCATCTTGTCAGCCCCCTCAGATCGGGTCGTACTTTGGGGCGACGTTGTGCGCCGTGGATCTGGACAGAGACACCAACACGGACCTGATTCTGATCGGAGCCCCCATGTACCACAGTGAAGGGGCTGGGGGAAGAGTGTATGTGTGCCCCCTCGCCTCTCATGTAAGCGATGGGGAAGGACGGGTCAGCTGGGGGTAAGGCAGCTGGATCTAAGGGGTGGCACAACCCCAAAGACACCTCACACAATGCAGAAAGCAGGCGGGGGGGGAATTGTACATTCTCCCCTTACAGGTACTGGCCCCAGTGTGGCACTAGGGGGCACTGTGCTGCAGGGGGAGGGCTCAGTAGGGGGCGCTCTCCCCTCCCAGTCAGTGCTGACCCCAGTGTGGCACTAGGGGGCGCTGTGCTGCAGGAAGCAGGGTGGGGGCTCAGTAGGGGGTGCTCTTTCCCAGTCAGTGCTGACCCCAGTGTGGCACTAGGGGGCACTGTGCCACAGGGGGAGGGCTCAGTAGGGGGCGCTCTCCACTCCCAGTCAGTGCTGACCCCAGTGTGGCACTAGGGGGCGCTGTGCT
>QEPC01007323.1:58627-83283 GCA_003113815.1 Sphenodon punctatus
GGGGGAGGCAGATAATTAGTTTCGTTTCTTGCAAGCCTCTCCACCCCTGGTGCCTGGAAGTCTGCTCCTCAGTGACTGACACCTCCCTGTCATGTTTGACCTTCCAGAGAACCTTTTTTTGCCACCCAAACTCACCCGAACGCGATCCGAACTGACCAAACTGTTTGGCCATTTCGCCGTGCGTTGTTCGGTTCGTTAGGTATGTTCGCGTTTGGGTTCGTGTTCGGTCATCCGAACAAGCCGAGTTCAGGCCGAACTCCGAACTTCCAAGCCGCGTTCGCCCATCCCTAAGCATCAATGGTGCATGAAATCTCACTTCATAGAACAAGTCAAATGGTATAAATATCTTGAGGGTTATTTTTTCACAGTTGGCTACATGGCACTTCCATTACAACATGGCACTTGCTCAAGCCAAATCAACTTACAAGGGGACTACAAGGTTTTACCATTCAAAAGGAGGTAAATTGGTGATACCAGCCCTTAATATTTTTCAGGCTAAAGTCCCCTCTCAGCTCCTTTATGGAGTGCCAATCTGGGGCCCGCAGTTGATAGATGAGTTAGAGCCATTGCAGAATGGTTTCCTTAGAGCCATCCTTCATACACCCAGGAGCACTCCTGCCGCTTTATTGAGGGCAGAAACAGGCTCCCAGCCAATAGCCTTTCTTGCCAAATGTGCCATTCTGAAATACTGGTGGTGACTCAATCTATGTGAATTGGGGACATTCTCCCAGACCACACTCTTAACTGCATTAATGGGCCCATGGGAGAAAAGTATTGACCCTCTTTTATCACTTCTTGGTTTCTCTAAGATTTATCTTCTTGCTATGGATTTTACCAAGCCATTGAGATTAATTAAATGTCAGCTATGGCACCAGGAACAACAGCTCCTTAAAGAAGCAATAAATAGGCAATAGGTTGCAGCGATATATAGCTCCTTCCCCATTTTACTTAGAGGAGCTTCCTACTTATCGGTGCTTGTCCGTCTGGGGTTATAGATCCTCATTTAACCTGGCTAGGTTTAATCTACTACTTTTGCGGTGTTAGAGGGTAGATACGCGCTCTACATGGGGCTACCCATGGTGACGGTTCAGAGACTGCAGCTGGTGCAGAACGCGGCGGCCCGTCTCCTGGTGGGACTGGGCCGCCGGGAACATATTACACCAGTGCTCCGGTCTCTGCACTGGCTGCCTATAGTCTTCCGGGCCCGATTCAAGGTGGTGGTGCTTGCCTAGAAAGCCCTAAATGGCCTTGGACCGACCTATTTGTGGGACCGTCTCACCCCCCGGGTCCTGGATCGGCCCCTGCGGTCATTAGGGGGTGCTCTCCTTGAGGTCCCCCTAGTCTGCCGGGGGGCCATGATGGGGAAGGCCTTCTCAGTGACTGCCCCTGTCAGGCTCCAGGGTACGGAGCCGTGGGGGANCACAAGGGAGACAGAAAGGGGGAAAACCCAACACCCTCACAAGCCCACCAGGTGGCGCAGGGCGCTGGAGAGCCTGCTCAGCACCCCAAGGGCCATGGGTTCAAGACCCAGCCCTGACAGCCCCACAGCTGTGGAACTTCCTGCACCATGGTGGAGGCCTGTTTGGCCCCAGATCTCCCCTCGTTTCGACACCGTTGATAGACGTGGCCGTTCTGCCTGGCTTTGAATGGGGAGGGTGGGGGGAATGGGTTAGGGTTAGGGATATTTTTTTAATTCCTCCCTGTTGTTTGTTTTAAAGTTGTTTTTATTGTTGTTGATGTTATTATTGTAAGCTGCCCAGAACTGCCTGTGGCAGGATGGGCGGGATAGATTTTTTTTAAAAATAAATAAATATGCAGATACCTTAAGAGCTGAGATTATGTCGCTATTGCCAACGTAACGTTGTGGAGTCCTTATTTCACGTTATATTCAATTGTCAGTTGTATACTGAATAACGGTAATAGTCGTTTATTGTGGGCCACATGGGCCATAACAAACAAACACATAACGATAACGTACAATAAAAGCCAATCCCCTCATTGTTACATAAACATCAGTCATCAGTTCCCCAACCCTACCACAGCTATAACAACACAACCGCCAATGAAGATGTACGTTTTCATCTTCCTGACAAGGCCCCTAGCTTCTTTTCTATATTATTCCGGCCTCAGCTTTTAAGCGGGTGTGAATAGACCTGACAGCTTAAATTGCAACTGCTTTTGTCCTTGCCGGATCAGTGTCATTTAAGAGATACAGTAATTGTTGGATCACTGGGCGCGACTGATCCCAGCCCACAGCCTCCTGTAGCTGTTTACGTTGACTTACATGAAAAGGGCACCTGATCAAGTAACGTGCCAAATTCTCTACCTCTTTACCACGCAGACAGATTCTCTTCTCATACGGGGTTTGCTCATATCTTCCTGCAAGAACTGCTGTCTGCATGGTTTGTAGTCTTAAATTGATGAAAGCTTTCCTAAGGGCTGAATCCCCAGATTGAGAGATATAGCTTGTCCTCCCCCCACCCCCAGGAGGTACTAAATATTTATAATATGGGGAACATCTGGAGCTAAATTGTATACTAGACCTTGTGTAACGTTTTTGGAACCTATTCTTTCCACGTTTTTTGAACCTATTCTTTCCACCTTATTCCTTCCAACGAGAGAAGCTGGTAACTCTTTTGTCTGATTTCGACATGACTACAACGCTTAATGTGGCAAAATCTTGTCTAGTTGCGCTCAAATTAAGAAAAGCAGCAATTAGTCCTGTTTAAGTATTCATTTGTTTTTAGCCCCTACTGATGTATATTCTTTGTAATTGCTATTTAGGTTGTTATTTATACCTTATGTATGGTTATGTGTTTTGTGTCAGCTATGTGCTATCATAATAAATTACTTATCAGTAAAAAAATTAAAATAAAAAATAGGTTGATTGAATTTGATCCAAACTAGATGGAATGTCCTATAGAATATGCCAGTGTTTCAATATGATATTCTTCACCCTTTGACTAATGGGATTATATGTTAAACTACATATAAATCTATTGTGATTATTCTATTGTGATTATTCTTCTGTTTGTTTGGGTCTGAGGAGAAGTTCTGACCCTTGTAAGGGATCTTTAGGATACCTTCAATTTAAAAATGCTGCATTTAATTCCTTTGAGATCTTAGAGCAGTTCCAGAGGCAGCTGCTTCTCAGTAGTGGGTGAGGGATCCCTGTATAAGCAGCCACCCCTGCTTCAAGGCAGCTGTGTGACCGTCTCAGCACTGGGTGAAGAATTCCTGTATAAACAGTCTGACTTTTGCTGCCGGGGCGTCGGGGGAGGTGTTTGATGGAAGGTGCTGGGGTTATTCGTGGCATCTTTGCTCAGGGATTTCTTTGCTCCTCCCCAGACTCAGCAGCAGAAAGTCACCCTACTCAGCACTGCCAAGATTGAATACAACCAGGCCAAATACACCCAGAAGGAGGGGTTCACGGAGCAACAGGTAACAGGGCATGACCTAGGGGAGGATTGAACCATCAGAGAACCTATTACACAGCAGAGTCCTTTGCTAGTGTTTTGTACAGAAACCCTACATATGCAGTCACCTCTTCCACTTGGTCTAGAGTTGAAGCCTTGATCTAAAGGGTGCTGAGCTTTACTCCTCCCTCCCTCCTCCCCCCAAGCCGCAGGAGGAATTCAGCCACTAGGAGGAGGACTTTGTATAAGGGGGGAGCAGCAAGCTATTAGACAGCTGCTCTTACTGCTCATCTGCCAGCAGTAGCCGTGTCCTGGCCTGGGGAGCTATGCTTTGTGAATCTTGCCAGGGTCCTGGATTCCCCTCTGCCACGCGCCATTGTGTTTCCTCCCCGTTATCTTTTTTTAAAAGGAAGTCTCGGCTCGCGTTCACTTTAATGGATGGAGTATTGTTACGGTGGCCACCTGTGCAAAGTTTTAAGGAACACTTATGGAAAAATACATGTTGCAGGGCCTGCATTGGCACCTTAGTTGCCAGTGCTAAGGGAGCATCCTGCTGATCAAACGGATAGGCTTTCTCTGGGGAGCCAGTGCATAACCGCTGCATAGCTTGAGGCTTGCTCTTTGCCACTTCGCTGGAAAATAGCATGGTTAAACTCTGCCCAGACCACACTAGTGGATCACAGCGTAATCAAACCATGAGAATGATTGCTGCCACACCAACGCCAACAAACCTTGTATCGTTACCTTATATGTATTTTTCATAAGTGTTTCTTTAAAATATATATAGGTGGCAACCCTAAGTATTGTTGGCCCGTGGCCTGGACGCTGGAGAGTAGGGCATAGGTCCCTAAAGCTGGCAGCAACTCCCCACCCCCCGGACACACACACACACACACACACACACACACACAACAAGAGTCTTCTGCAAAAGAACTAATGGGTATTTACACACAGACGGCTTTTCCCGTTTTGAGGCAAAATGGATGTGTGGGTACCTGCTTCCCATTGTGTATATTGGGCAGGTTCCCACAGGATTACCCAAAAATGTAGGTAATACCCACCAATGTTAAACAGACTGTCCGTCGTCAGCTCTAGGGCCCCATGGCTCTCTAAGCAGAGAGTGGGGGCTTGTGAGTTCCAGCAGGCAGGGCTCCTGGATCGCCTCTCCCCTGCAGGTACAGACGGTGGTGGAGCGCATCGAGGTCTATAACTATCTCCCCATGATTATCGGCGCCAGCGTGGGGGGGCTGATCCTGCTGGCACTTATCACTGCTGCTTTATACAAGGTGAGTGGGAGGCTGGGTCTGATAGTAGTGGGGCTGGACCTGCCCCTCCCATATCCCCTCAGAAATGAGCGTGTCTCCGTCTCTTTCCAGCTCGGGTTCTTCAAGCGCCAGTACAAGCAGATGATGGAGAAGCCTGTGGATGAGGACACAGGTGGGGATGGAGCCTCCCAAACCTGCAACACCCCTAACCAATAAAACCACGACCCCCACAATCCCAGTGGTTCATGGATCCATGTCAGCATGTGCAGCAGGACAGTGGGGACACGTGGGATAGAAACAGGGAGGCTGGGTGCTAGGACTCCAGCGCTCGCTGTAGAGGGAGGTGTTAATTAGCCACCCTGAGTCTTTTGAGGGAAGGGCAGGATAAAAATGCAAATAAATAAATAAATAGATCAACGTGGCAGTAGGAACAGGAGCCAGGACTCCTGGGTTCTCTGGGAAGGTAGTGGGGACTATGGGTGGGTTAGGGAGCTTTTAAACGATCCCGCTCACAAGCGGGAACGTTCATTCTGCCGCATCTCCCCCCCCCCTCCTTCCTCTCTACGACGTGTCTGATGTTCAGAAGAGCATCAGACACGGCATAGAGAGTATGTACGCATGCGCATCCTTCTGCGCATGCGCATCCTTCTGCGCATGCGCACTCTGCCAGGAAACCCGGAAGTGCGGGTTAAAGCCGGCACATCGGCGATCTGCCTTGAAGGGGGCAGGATCGCTGGGTCGGCTTGACACGGGGGAGACGCGGCTGCACTCCGCGTCGGGCATTTAAACGGATGGTCTCAATGGCGGCTGTTAAAGGGCTCAGCCGCCATTTCCATCTCGTTTAAAAGCGCGCTTAGAACCAGGGAGCTGGGAAGCAGGACTCCTGGGTTCTTTGGGGCAGAGTGGAGGCTGGTTGGGACAGAGCAAGGGGGATGGGAGCTAGGGCTCCTGAGTTCTTTGGGAGGAGGGTAAGGGTATACTGGGTTAGAAATGGGGCAGGGATGGGGAGCTGGGGGCTAGAATTCCTGGGCTGCGAGTCAGGAGGGGAGTGAGGACTAGAGGGTTAGATCAGTTTGGGCTGGGAGCCTAGATGCTGGATTCTGTCTCCAGCTGAGGAAGAAGAGGGATAACTTATAAGAACGTAGGAACGTAAGTAGTGCCAGACTGGGTCAGAACAATGGTCCATCCAGCCCAGTATCCTGTCTCTGACAGGGGCCAATCTCGGTCGCTTGGACAAGTGCCCAACAGGTCACTCTAGGGCAATTCATTGCCTGCTGTTCACTCCCAGCTCCCGACAGGAAGAGGTTACACCCCCCCAAACCTACCTCTGGCTAATCGCTGCTAATGGACCGATCCTCCAGAAACTTGTCCAATCCTGTTTTAAACCCAGCTAAACTGCTGGCCTTGACCACGTCTTCTGGCAACAAATTCCACAACTTAATTGTGCATTGAGTGAAAAAATACTTTCTTTTATTTGTTTTAAATCTGCTACTATACATCAACCATTCCTCTCAGCCCTCAGACTCTGAAATAAAGAGGAATGATCCTCAAAGTTAGTGAGAAAATAACCTGGGGAATGACTGGCTTCATTTGCATAGGCTGATTTCTGTGAATTTCAAATAGCCCATTGTCCAGTTTTGAGACTGAGCTGAAGAAAACTTTTTAAAATAATGAAACAAACTTTAAAATGGAAAAGAATTGCACATCCCTCTTTCCTAAGCCAGACTTCAATCCTTGCCCTTCCGGTCTCTGACTGCTTTTAGGCGTGCGTGGCTTAAATGCCGCATAAAACCACGCTGCGTGTCAAAACCCCCCGTGCGGGATTTAGAGGCGACATTAAAGCCGGTCGCGCATTCTTTGAAAAGCGCGAATTAAATACTTCAACATCGAGGTATTTAATTCGCAGCTTTAAAAGAATGCGCGACTGGCTTTAACATGCAAAATGTTGCATCTAAATCCCACATGTGGGATTTTTACATGTGGCATGGTTCTATGCCGCGTGCACGCAGTGCGGATCTAAAAGCAGCCTCTCTTTCAAAGCTCTGTCAGAGCACTACCCCAACTGATTAGCCCCCCCTTCCTAAATCAGCTCTCCCATTCACTCAGCCCTCTTGCCGACAGTAAGACTTTCCCCACGCTCCGTCCCTTCCCACAAATGGATTCTCTGATAGCCCAAGTGTTTGCCAAGAGTCGATTGCGTCTCACTGAGGCTGGACTGAATTTTTATATTATTGTTTAAAGAAGCAAACTTTAAAAAGGAAAGAAAAGACAACATTAGCAGAGTGCAAGGGGCAAATCTGAACCCTTAATCTTGTTTCTTCTCCTAGAGCTACAGGAGGAAGTACTGGCTGCTATTTCAGCCCCTAGAGAAGGATTCAGGCTATTTTCCAGTCAGCTAAATAGCTATTTGTGACGCTGCTGCAACAGCATTAGCAGCGTGGCTGGATAGCTGAGCTTTGCATCTCTACATGCTATGCCGTCTGTAATATACACTTGTGTCTCCTCTCTGAAATTGTCTTTAAAATAAAATGAAGGAACAGCTCCTACTTTTTCAGTTAAGAGTTGAGAGTTTTGATAATGAAGAGGGTGAAAGGCATAGTTGGGGGAACAGTTTTTGAACCAACAACCTCCTGTCCCCAGGAACCTGTGCTCACTGCATTTTCCCCATTGGCAAAAATGGGGGAAACGCAGTTAACACAGGTCCCTGACTATACCTCATCTTTGGGCATAGTTGGCAAGGCTATTTCAGAAACTGATTCCCCGTCTTCTCTCCAATAACCCACAATGTGGGTTCTTCTCCACTTGAGGGGACTGTGGGACAGCTTCCAGATACCTGCTACCCTGTATCAAAACCTCCATTAGAGCAAACAGATCATGAAGTGAAAGCCATTGGCTTTGTTTCAACTGCCAGAACTGGAAGGGAGCTCAAGGATCGTCAGGTGTCCAGCCCCTCCCCCCGGACCAACATCACCGCTCCCACAGGAACATCTATCGAACAAGAAAACGAAGCTATTAAGAATCTGCCCCAAGTAGAGACCAGGACCAATCAGAGGACACTAATGCCTGAAAGAAGGGGGTACATTTTATAAGAAGATGGGGAAAGGTGTGTGGGGCTAATGTCTCAAACGGGAGCCCCACCCACACTGCAGGGAAAGACAAAAACTTCAGAGACAACTGCTAATCTTTCCCAAGGGAAATTTCATGTCAAGCCCCTGCTCTGACCTACTAGCCCCCACTTGTCTCCAGAGAACCCAGGAGTCCTGGCTCCCAGCCCCCTGCTATAACCCCACTAGCCCCCACTCCCCTCCCAGAGAACCCAGGAGTTCTGGCTCCCAACCTCCCTGGTCTAACCCACTAGCCCCCACTCCCCTCTCAAGAACTCACAAATCTTGACTTCCAATATCTTCTCTCATAGATTGTGCACACGCACACACACTTCTTCATTTCTCCCTTCAGAGACTCTCTTAGTTGCCTGCCATTGCCCTTGTTGCTCCCCCACTTCTCCGAGCAGTCGCAGTGGGATGTGTCACGGCAGCCTTGTTGGGTTGGTGTTTCTTCAGCATGAGAAACGAGACTTGCCGTTTGGTCCTGGAGTCTGTTTATATGTAGATTTGCAATGTACAAGCGGAGAGGAATAGCTGGGACCAGCTGCCAGCTCCTCCAGTCAGGTCCTGCTGAGCCCTCCAGGTCCATCACCTCAAGGGTTTCCCGGCCGGGCTCAGCTCTTCGCTCGCACTCCAAACCGAAAAACTACCCCTCAGCCCTGCCCAGACAAGAGAGACCATTAAGAGACTAGCAGGCCAGCCTGTGTGCAGCTAATGGCCCTGTTAGTTGGCCATTCCAGGGGGCTAAATCCCAAGAAGGAGGTACATTCCCAGGGTGGTTGGAGCAGACCAGGGGGACTCCAGCTTGCTTTCTCCTTAGTGAGCACCTGTGCTGTTCCTCAAGTCCACTCTATCAGTCTCTTTCTTTTGGGCACAAGCCTCCACTCACAGGCTTACTGACAAGCCCCCTGCCGTGGGTCAAACCCTTCTGCCAAGATGGCTTAATGGCCAACAATCGAGGCACCCACATTCTCCACAGTTGTAGCAGGGTGACACCTTGCCCACCGTAAGCCTCTCAGGATCAGGGCCCCAAACTCTCACTCTCTTCAGGAATGATCTCAGTGTCCATTTCTTAGCTATCCGGCATAGCGCCTCTTCATTCACAAGAGTTCAGCCAGGCTCCCCCGCGGTGCCGAGGCTGCTTCACAATACATGAGGCTTTTAGTCCCATCGCACACAGGTGCTCTCTCAGGCTGAGCAACCCCTGTTTGCCATCGCAGGCTCCCAGCCCTGCTCCTGTCTCTACACCCAGCCTCTCAGGCTCTGACCATTCCCCAAGTCTGTACCCAACACTCTTGTGGACTTTTACCTCCCTTTACAGGAGAGCTCTCTCTCATGTCCTGCTCCCCGCATAGCCTCTCCCCTCTGAGGTTTGACCCAGCTCACCATCTCTCTGGACTGGCTAATGCCAAACCCTTCCCAGGTGTCTCTCAATTAGGCACTAACCTAATTGCTCTTACATCTCCCTGAGCTGGTGCAAGCTGTCTCAAAGGGCTCCCACTGCTCTGTGGTTCTACCCTGCTAAGGTAAGTTCAAGACATACCTTAGCCACGAACTCACTGTGTGACCTTGGGCCTGTCACAGATCTCTCCGCCTAACCTACCTCACAGGGTTGTTGTGAGGATTAAGGGTTAATTAGTCAAACTCCTCCTCCCTCCCCTTTTTGGTTGGGGTCCCCCAAGGCTCTGTCCTTGGCCCTCTCCTCTTCTCTATTTACACCCTGTCCCTTGGCAAAATTATTGCCTCCCACGGATTCCAATATCATCTCTATGCTCATGACACCCAACTCTATCTTTCTACCCCCTCTCTCTCTTCTTCTGTCCACTCACGCCTCGTCAACTGCCTCTCTGATATCTCCGCCTGGATGTCCCGACGTCAACTCAAGCTCAACATGGCCAAGACTGAACACTTCATTTTTCTTCCCTCCTCTTCCTCTCCCTCTAACCTGCCCATCTGCATCGATGGAGTCACCATCCATTCTGTTCTCCAAGCCTGTAGCTTGGGCTTCATCTTTGACACACACCTCTCTTTTAAACCTTACATTGACTCTGATGCCAAATCCTGCCGATTCGCCTTCCATAACATTACTCGGTTCCGCCCCTTTCTCTCTATCTCCTTGGCCAAAACCCTTGTTCATGCCATGGTTATCTCTTGCCTCGATTACTGAAACCTCCTCCTTGCTGGCCTCCCTCGCTCTCACCTGTCCCCCCTTATCGCAATCCAAAACTCTGCTGCCAAGGTCATTCACTCTGCCCATCGCTTCGACCATGTGCAGCCTCTCCTCTTCTCTCTTCACTGGCTCCCCCTTCCTGAACGTATCCTGTTTAAACTCCTGGTTTTCATGTTCAAAACACTCCATGACCAAGCTCCCCCTTACCTCTCGGATCTAATCTCCCTACGCACTCCTGCACGTGCTCTCCGCTCTTCCTCTGTCCCCTCCCTCCCTCTCCCTCGTTTCTCCTGCTCACCTAACCGCCTTCGACCCTTTTCCCTCGCTGCCCCCCATGCCTGGAACTCCCTCCCTACCCACATCTGCCTTGCCCCCTCCCTCCGCTCCTTCAAATCCTTCCTCAAGACCCACTTTTTCCGTGCCGCCTTTCCCAATGCCTGGACTACACGTGTTGAACCTCAAACCCATGACAGTGGCACCCAACGAGAAGGGTTATGCTCAGACTTTGCGTACCAATGTGTAGAAAGTAGAGGAGGATAGCCAAGCGAGTGGAATCCTCTGAGGGGAGTAAATCCCATACCTGCAGAGAGTGAGATTGCCAGTGCTTCTGGAACTCAGCTCTGAGAGTGAAATAAGCAAAGCTTCGAACAGAGTGTGCTGTGTTTGTTATTTTAGTTTTGATTTTGGGTCAGGGACAGTTATCAAAATAGGAGTCCCAAAACACTTTAACCACCTGAGCAGGTTAGAGCTGAGCAGGGAAGCCCGAAAGAGAGGTCTCGAAGCAGAAGGAAAAACTAAACAACAACTGAAGCAGCTGATACAATGAGATAAAGCAGCCTTTGATCGATTGATGTCCTCTTTAATTTGGCCCAAAGTAGCTTCCTATTAACAGAATCAAAAACCGCCTTAAGGTCAAGGAAGGCTACAAAGAATTTCCCATTAACTGCCCTATATTTCTCAATCAGGTGTAATAGGATCAAACATTGCTCCACGGTAGAATGACCCCTCTGGAAGCCAGCCTGTTCTGGGCAAAGTATTTTGCTATGGTCCATCCAGTGAGACAATATTTAAACGAAATTTGGCATAGATCTTACTAATAACGCTTAGAAGGCTAATTGGCCGATAATTTGATGGAATAGAGCGTGATCCTTTTTTATGTATTGGGATGATTACAGCTTTTCCCCAACTTGCTGGGATTACACCTGAGTTATTTATAGCAGAAAATAGTGCAGATAAAACTGGAACCCACCAGTCTATGGCCGCTTTTAGACGTGCAGCTGGGATCAGGCACGGGACCGGCAAAACAGCCGCGGCGCTGTTTTAGACGAACCGGAAGCAGAAGTTGTGCGCGTGATCCGGGGCCGCGAATTCTTTGCCGACCACGAGTGAACCGCCCTGATCTCTCTGGGGTGACATATGCGGCCGGAAAATAATGTGTGGCGCCAGATCACGCGCACAACTTCCGCTTTCAGTTCGTCTAAAACAGTACCGCGGCTGTTTCGCCGCTCCCGCGCCTGATCCAGCTGCACATCTAAAAGCGGCCTATATTGGCTTTCATAAATTCGATTTGTACCAAGTCCAGTCCCGGAGCCTTATTATTTCAAAAAGTACCAATAAGCGTAACTATTTCCACTTCCTTGACCACAGGCCAGGCAGGTAACTTCTCAAATTCTTCCCCTGGCATTATAGAATGGACATCTACCTTGGTTCCTGCTTGCATAGAGCTAAACAAATTCTCCCAAGAGTGGGGAGGAACCGGGAGAGACCACAAGCTCTGCTCTTTCCATAATGATCAGTTGCCAGAATTTCCTGGCATCATTAGCCTCACTGGCTTCCAATAGGGCTGACCAGCTTTTCTCTGCGTGCTGGTGTTTCTTGGAAGATTTAAACTAGACCCCATTCGATACTCCATATAAGCTGTGTTAACTTTCAGCTGGGCATTTCTGCACTCATAATAAAACCAAACTTAGTTTTTTCATTTGCCTTTACCAAACTTGGAACTAGACAGTGACAGAGCAGCTATATGATTTTGAAAGTAGGAGCTGAGAGAATTAAAGGCAGCAAGAACCACCTGGTCCCCATTCCTCCCTGCAATGACATCTTTGAGATCAACACAAGACTTTACATCTAATAAAAGATTCAATGCACGGGCAAGCCAGGGGCTCCACCTGACAGGGCAATGTCAGTCCCAAAAAGCCAGATTAGAGATGGGCACCACGAGGGGGATCTGCACTCTCCTGGGGAACTCCAGAAACAAGGCCAACGGCAAATGATCCCTCACTGCACAAGAGCCTACAACAAAATCTCTAAGAAAATTCAGACCGTCGGTGGAAACAACTGCATAATCCACAACACTTGAACCTTGGGGACCCACAAAAGTAAATTTCCCCAGACCATCACTGTACCCAGAGCCATTAATAATATGTAAATTTAGCCCTGCGATCAGGTTCGCAAATCTAATTCCAGACAAATTAATTTTCTTATCCTTCGAGACCCTAGAATTTAATTTCTCTGAAGAAGCAAAGGCAGAAAAATCACTGTATGTTGCATACATCGTCTGGGCCCAATTTGGTGTTAAAATTCCCCATCATAATAAAAAAGGCCTTTGGCTATGTGATCAACAGATCAGTGATAAAAATTTCCAAAATAGACCAGGTCATAACATTAAAAGAACCAGCATTGCAAGGCGGAACATATGCTGTTAGCATAATGATAATATTATTATATTATTATTATTATTATTTTATGATTAATAACAAGCATTTATATAGTGCCAGCAATGTACCTGGTGCTTTACAAAGTAATTAAAGACACGGTCCCTGCCCTAGGGCTTACAATCTGAGAGACAGGGGGGGGGACAGGAGGGGAGACGAAGGAAGGGGAACAGAGGGAGAGACAAGGAGTGTAACATTCATGAGGATGCGAGGTCCCAGGTGCACGCGCTTGGCTTAGTTACATCAAGAATGATGACTGTTTGGTCCATGTGGTGAGGATACGAGTACACAGACCTCAGGTAACAGATTGTACTGGATGGAGGGGATCAGCAGGAGTTAGGTGAGGGGAGCGAGGAGTCGGGGAGGGTAGAGTGGAAGAGGTGGGTCTTGAGTATGGAATATAAACTCCATACTTTAATATTACCCCAAGTGTGCAAGGAAGGGGGGGGGAGTTATTTTCTTTAACTATCGCAATAGGCAGACTTTCAGAGATAAAACACCCCAAACCGCCACTGGGGTGACCCCTAGAACTCTGATATGTCAGGGAGGCAGGAAGATTTGAAATGATCCAGCTTTAAGATATCCTTGGCCCAAGTTTCCTGAATAAGGTTAACATGGAATTTACTAAGATAAAGCAAAAAATCCACAATTCCCCCATGTGAGTGCCAGCCAGAGATGTTCCAGGAACAGATGGAAAGAAGATCTGAATCGTAACACTGATGAAGTCAGGTATTAACCAACCTGTTAGCCCCCATGAAGACCGCTAAATCCTGGGATGAGGGAGGGGGCAAAAGATCCATTGTAGAAGTAGGGCAGTCTAATGGATTGTTTGTGAATTCCATGCTTGCCTCATGGTTAGTGGGTTCAACTAAAACCTTCACTCCTTTAGACGGGGATAAGGGAGAAGTAGACAGCAAGGGGACAGCCACATCCAGCATATTCCCTTCCCTAGGCTGGGATGCTATAGGGAAATCTGAGTCCATTGCTGGATTGAGCAGCCTAGTATTTATTGGCACAGCACTCTCAATCCTTGGACAACTCCTCTATACTCTTCTCCTACCAGAGTGCTCTCTAGGGGTGAAGGACAAACCCTGACTATTAACCTCCCGTGGCAACAAAGGTTGCCGCGGGGAGTTGGAAAAAACCTCTCCCAATTGAACACCCCAAGAGGAAAATAAATCAGTCCGTGATAAAAAATTGGCAGCCATCCTAGGTGAGTGGAAATATACAACTAACTGCTGTAAGTAGGGTGGAGCTGGTAAAATTTGAAAAAAGGAAATTTGCCTCATCGGTACTAACTGACCTGTTATAGCAGATAAATGTCACTGAATATTCTTTTTAGATCTCCACCACGAGAATACACCATTTGGCAGAGGAGAAATCCTAAAGGCAATAACTTCAGCATTAAGCCTCGGTTTCCCATTATACACAGAACTGCTATGCCTAGGTTGTGCTACTTGTTGGAAAAAACAGCTCCAGATGACATCACCTTTTGCACCAACAAACCCTAATGACCACTAGGGGCATTTGGGAGTAGAGATAGTGAGTTAGTGTGAGTGTCACTTTACCTTTCCTGATCTATGCTTCTAAGCCCCCTCCCAGGTGGGATGTGCCCAGGAAGCTGCTACTGGACTTCCTCCTTCTTCCTGACCTTTCGCCATTCCTAAATTCTCTCTCTGACCTTCAACATGTCTGGCCACCATGCTGGTGGCAGCTAGCTAGTAAGACTAGGGATAGGCCTTTCCTATCACAATGTACTTCTCAATAAAGTAGTTTATTTTAATCTAGAAACAATCTCCAAGGTGTTGATTACTACTAAGTTGTTGCTACTAACAATTCAAGCTGCTTTTGGTTGTTTTGGTTTTTTGACCATTAATAAAATTCCAACATAGGGTTATGGGCCCAGAATCCTCCTGAAGATGCTAACAAATTTTTTGGAATTCGAATTGAATCTCAAAGGAGAAAAGCACAGCTTATTTTTGTACCTGGTTTTTGTTTTGGAACAAAAGAAGCAACATGGAGCAAGCTCAAGGGAACCTCAACATTCCAAAGCTGGAAGGAGCAAATTTCAAAGATTGGAATTTCCTCATGCAATCTTGCTTAAAGAGTCAAGGTCTTTATGAAGTGCTAACAACAGAGAGACCCACGGCTGCAGGAGATGAACAAAAGAATTGGGACAGACAAAATGACAAAGGTCTTGGAATCCTAGGAATGAATGTAAGTCCAAAACTGTTTGTTCATTTTGAAAATGTTCAATTAGCCAGTGACATGTGGAACAAGCTGGAAAATCTTTATAACCATAAAAGCTCCAGCGAAGTAATTTTTATAATACAGAGATTGTGTAATATGAAACTGAGAGAGAGTGAAAACCCTGCTGAGCACGTGAGCCAAGTACAATGTCTTGCAAAAAGACTGAAAGACTTGGGAATTGACCTTGGAGAAAATGGCATTGTGGCTTTTGTTTTGAATTCTTTGCCAGTTTCTTATGAATTTTTGAAGACTGCTATAGAAATTTCAGATAAAGTTGTTGGATTGGATTATTTATCTAGCAAATTGAACTAATGCTTTATCATAAAGGCAAAGCAAACCTCTGCAGATCAAATTACAGCCTTTAGCTCAAAGAGAGGAAATTTGAAGACTTGTTTTTCCTGTGGTAGTGACAGACACTTAAGTGTTAATTGCCCAAGGGCCAAGACAATGGGGAAATCTAAAGCACCCATTACAGCCCAGACAGAGAGTCTACAGAAAACTGCCAGCTCTAAAGAAAAGGAAAAAGGAAAAATTAAAGGTTTTAATGCTATGTCAGAAGTTAATGAAAATGTTATTTATATTGATTCTGGAGCTACTGAGAATCTCCTCAAGGATATAGAAATGTTTTCAGAAATTGAAATGGATTACAAAGTCCCAATTTCCCTAGCAGATGGGAGACAAGTCTTTTCACAAGGACAAGGTAAAGCTAAGATCTTTTGCAAGCTCCCAGATGGAGAAGTTGAGCAAGTAAACATACATAAGGCTCTGTATGTGCCTATGTTAAAGAATAGCTTAATCTCTGAAATATGGAGTGGAAAATGGCTGCAAGTTTGAATTAATGGATGATTATTGCTATGTAACAAGAGAAGGTGACTCAATCTTGTCTGCAACTCTAAGAGACAGTGTGCTCTTTGAAGTGGATTGTGTTAGTGAAAATGCAAATTCAGCAAGCAATCACAAATGCACTCATAGACTCTGTGATAAAACGTGGCATCGCAGATTAGGCCATAGGGATGTTAATTTAATTCACCAGCTTGAGAAGGGGAAATTAATTAAAGACTTTGAGCTGCAACTGTGTACTGAAAAATCAGATAGATGTGTGTGTTGCATTTCTGCAAAAGGTGTTAAGCCAGCTTTTCACAAGCTAGAGGAGAGAAGGTCTCAGCACCCTCTAGAGTTGATTCACAGTGATGTATCAGGTCCTCTGCAAAGGAGCATTGGAGGAAACCTCTACATAGTTTCTTTTATTGATGATTTCTCAAGATTTGCCTATGTTTACACCTTGAGAGAGAAAAGCCAAGTGTTTGAAAAGTTTAAAGAGTATGTTGCATTGGTCAGCAACAAGTTTGGGAGAAAGCCTCAGAGACTAAGGTCAGACAATGGAGGTGAATATATCTCAAACGAAATGAAAGCCTTTCTGAGAGAACAGGGAATTGAGCATGAGACTACAGCCCCATATTCTCCTGAGCAGAATGGTGTTGCAGAAAGGAAAAATAGAACCCTACTGGAGATGGCAAGATGTATGTTGAAAGATGCAAGTTTGCCAAGCAAGTTCTGGGGAGAAGCAGTGATGACTGCCAGCTATCTGCAGAACAGATTGCCAACCAAAGCCATAGAGAAAACTCCATTTGAACTGTGGTTTGGACACAAACCTAGCCTAAACCACATCAGAGTATTTGGATGTGATGTATATGCATATGTACCAAAGGCAAAGAGAAACAAGTTGAATTGCAGAAGCAAGAAAGGAGTTTTGTGTGGCTATGTGTTAGGAGGAAAAGGATACAGAATTCTTGATGTTGAAACTGGTAATATTGAAATTTGCAATGTTGTGTACTTTGATGAAAGACAAAGACCAACCAAAGGTGAATTACCAGACCTGGAGTCAAGGATCCAGATGCAAGAGGAACCAAGTGAGCAGGCCTTCAGGCACCAAATGCCAATCTGTGAACCAGAACCAGAAGCAGATTCAGAAGGGGTCACAGAAGCTGAGCCAGAACCCAGGCGCTCACAGAGGTCCAACAAAGGAGTTCCACCCTTGAAATACTCCTACCTCACCACAAGTGCAGAGCTGCAAGAACCCAGCACATGGAAAGATGTTGAAAGGATGACAACCCATGAAGCTGAAAAATGGAGGAAAGCAGCAAAGGAAGAGATTGAATCTTTACACAAGAACAAAACATGGACACTTATGGAACTACCTGCTGGAAGAAAACCTGTAGGTTGCAAATGGGTCTTCAAAATCAAACAAGATGCAGAAGGGGATGTACAGCGCTACAAAGCAAGACTAGTAGCCAAAGGATACTCCCAAATATATGGAGAAGACTATGATGAAACATTTGCACCAGTTGTGAAGCACACTTCCATCAGAACACTACTTAGCATAGCAGCTTCCAGAAAGATGCATGTTAACCATTTAGATGTCAAAACTGCATTCCTGAATGGAGAACTTGAGGAAGACATCTATATGCAGCAGCCACCAGGCTTCGAGCAACCTGGAAGGGAGAAGCTTGTATGCAAACTCCAGAAGAGCATTTATGGCTTGAAGCAAGCAGCTAGAGCATGGAATGAGAAACTGAATCAGCTACTGCTTAAGGAAGGGTTCACACAAGGAAAAGCTGACCCCTGCCTGTACTCAAGATTCAGAAACAATAAGTGGACTTATATCCTGACTTATGTTGATGATCTGATCATCTGTTGTGAACAGGAGCAAGACAGTCACGAGATTGTTGAGCACCTAAACAAGGAAGTAGAGGTGAAGGAACTTGGAAGCATCTCACACTACCTTGGCATTCAAATAGAAAAAGAAGAAGATGGAAGTTATCTTCTCAACCAGAAAGCAAAGATCAAGGATCTTTTGGAATGTCTGGGACTGACAGATGCCAATGAGGTCAGTACACCAATGGATGTCAATTTCCTGAAACAAAGGGAAGATGATGAGCCTCTGGCAGGCAACAACCAGTACAGAAAAGCGATTGGCAAGCTTTTGTACATAGCCACAGTGACAAGGCCAGATATTGCCACAGCGGTGGGAATCTTAAGCAGGAAAGTAAGTGCCCCAACCAAGAATGACTGGACTGCAGTCAAGAGACTGGGGAGATACCTGAAGGGTACCGCGCACTACGCATTGAAGATTCCAGTAAGCAGCAACCCTAGACTGGTGGGATACATGGATGCAGATTGGGCTGAAGACATAGCTGATCGCAAGTCCACCAGTGGACACCTGTTTCTCTATGGAGATGGAGCCATAAGTTGGACTAGCAGGAAGCAGTCACTTGTTACACTCTCATCAACAGAAGCAGAATACATATCAGCTAGTGAAGCATGCAGGGAAGCTGTGTGGATACACAAGCTGCTGTTGGACTTTGGAATTGAAGAGCCAAAGCCTACCACGATGTTTGAGGACAACCAGAGTTGCATTAAGCTCTCACAAATGGAGAAGTCCAAGTCTCGAACGAAGCACATTGACATAAAGTACCACTATGTTCGAGAGGCACAGGAAGAAGGGCTAATTGACTTGAAGTATTGCCCAACTGAAGAAATGGTGGCAGATGGACTGACCAAGCCACTACCAAGGAATCGATTCCAGATGCTACGTGAGCAAATGGGAGTCGTGAGCCGGTGCGACAGGCGATGAGAAGGGGTGTTGGAAAAACAGCTCCAGATGACATCACCTTTTGCACCAACAAACCCTAATGACCACTAGGGGCATTTGGGAGTAGAGATAGTGAGTTAGTGTGAGTGTCACTTTAACCTTTCCTGATCTCTGCTTCTAAGCCCCCTCCCAGGTGGGATGTGCCCAGGAAGCTCCTACTGGACTTCCTCCTTCTTCCTGACCTTTCTCCATTCCTAAATTCTCTCTCTGACCTTCAACATGTCTGGCCACCATGCTGGTGGCACCTAGCTAGTAAGACTAGGGATAGGCCTTTCCTATCACAATGTACTTCTCAATAAAGTAGTTTACTTTAACCTAGAAACAATCTCCAAGGTGTTGATTACTACTAAGCTGTTGCTACTAACAATTCAAGCTGCTTTTGGTTTTTTGGGTTTTTGACCATTAATAAAATTCCAACATACTTCCCTGCTAAAAGTCCTACGAGGGGCTTCCTGGGAGCGAGGATTTGAGGAGATGGTATCACCTGTAGACTGCTGCGTGGGTATTGCCTTTTCAGCCTTAACAAGTCTCTGGGCTTCTTCACCTATTTCCCCAGCTCTGTAATCAGAGATAAAATCAATGACTGACCCCAATTGTGCTTTCTGTGATTGCAACAAGTTGGTAATGTTGTCTAATTGAGCGATCAGTTTCTTAATCAGATCCCGAATCAGAAAACATTGGGTCCCTAAGAGTTCAAAAGATACCGGATCCAAGGGGTCAAATAACTGAGGGCTACCACCACTTAGAAGCTCTTCCCTGCTCAATGTTAGTGGGTCCATGAGCCAATCGGGTAAGTTGGTTGATTACACCGATTCCTCTCCCCCTCATTGGACAGGGGGAACTCACCCAGGGATGGGGACGATACTGATGGCAGAACAGAAGTTCCTTCACCTCCTCTTGACACACACACACACACACACACACACACACACTTTGGGGTACAAAAACATTAAGTTTTAATTGTTTGGACTGTGAGATATCCACTGGAGGTACTACTCCTTGTCACCTTCGCTTTCTTGACATATTAAAAAACCACGTTCCTAGATTGGCATAAAAGTTCCAGGATGAGATTTACAAATACAGAGACTTAAATGACCTCTCTCCAGCCCCTAGAACGTTACTAAGTCCTACCCCTGCTCGGGGTTTGCCTGCAGCTGACTTGGCCCCTGAAAGATTACAAAGATTACAAAGTCCTACCCCTTCTCGGGGTTTACCAGCAGCTGCCTTGGCCCCTGAAAGGACTGACTTGGTCCTTTCACTTGCAGCCCACCTGAACCAGTTGTCTGTCTCTCTAGCTGGTCCAGTTCTGCAAAGGGGAGAATCCTTTTGCCACCCAAGGTCCAGAAAGCTTCCCGTTCACAGACTCTTTTTTCTGGGTTCGCAAGAGTTTGGAAACTCAAGTTGCTCACTTGTATTCCCCAGTGGTAGACCACAGATACTTCTTAATAAAGATAAGAAAGTTTATTAATAACATAAGCTTAGAATAGTTGATACAGAGTGGCTAATCAAATGAAAAGTAACATAACGCATTCCTATTCTATACTGGTTAATTCCCTATATAAGATCTTACCCTACAAAGAACACATTCTCAATCAGTGATGTAGAAAGACTGGGCACTGATCTCTTAGTTGGTAGAAAGCAAAGTCTTTCCTCTCAGTCCATAGTTCCAGCAATCTCCTTGCTGGCAAGCATGATGTAGATGAGTTCTTCCCAAGAGGTAGAAAAAGAAGACTTCTCTTTGTCTTGTCTGTTTGCTTAAATAGCCTTTTCAAAGTCTTTGTTTCCCTTTTCCCGTCTTGGGGGAAAGCTCGAGAAGTGCCCCTCCACACGTAGGCAAAGCCATCAGGTAGGCACACAGGCAATCTTAATTTGCACCTAAATGGATTTCTGTCTGGTGTCAATCCACATCCTTTCTCTGTCTCCACTTCCTGGAGTTTCCCAACTGTCAGTTTACACTACATGATTACATGACTTGAGTTGTCCGTTCTCAACATTACATCCATGTTTAACCTTTAGCGTTACATATATGCTAGACCTATAGTTCAGTATCTCTCCTGTGTGGCCTTATGTTCCTCCGTGACAGGTACTTTCCCTATGAGATAGCGCTGTACCCTTTCACCTAGGTAATAGTTATTATGATTGGATTAACAGCAAGAGGGATTTTAAGGCATTGTGAATATCTGACCCCCTTTTTAAGAGTTGATCGGATATGATCATTATTTTATCTTTTGACATAAGTTTATGTTTTATGTTTCCTGTTCGTATGTTTTTCTTACTTATTTATTTGTATGTCCAGCCTATGGCTACGCGAAATAAACTTATTATTATTATTATTATTATTATTATTTATTAATTCTTCTGGGGATGAACGGGTTAATAAATGTTTGTGATCAGCTGGTTCTTGCCCCTCCCTGTTCTCTCTCTCTCCTTGGTGGCTGCCACAGCTTTGGTGTTAGTAACCGTCAGTGCTGCATGTGCAGTTCCAGCTTGTCACTAATTTGTACTGGGCTGGAATGGGTTAATACAAGCATGCAGGCAGGTGGTTCTTCTCCCTGGGTGTTTTAAAACAAGATGCTTACATATGTGGCCACCCATTGAAGGTGGAGCAGGGGGAGGAGCACTCCCATGAGCCATGCAGTCACTCATGGGGCACTGCCGAAAAAGCTGGAGTGCGCCGTGTGGGGCCCATCCATGCCAGCACACAGGTCCATGGCCAGCTGCCTCCCAGTCCTGCTCACAGCCCCACCAGGAGCTCTCTGGAGAGCCCTTAAAGGACACGTGCACAAAATACACCATTATGGTGACCCAAAGCACAACAAGCGCCCCTCGGGACACACGAGGAGAGCCAACACCATGGAGGACAGCAGCTCGGACAGCAGTTTTCTGTATGCCCCCCCCCCGTATGCTCCTCCATTGGGTGTTTTTACACACACATTTCTCCTGCATGTTTGCTGTTACATCCTGAACTTTCTGCGTGTCTAAATCGCTCACCCAGATCTTAAGCATCCAGCTCTTTGAACTTCTGCGTGGAACTTTTCCCAGAACTTTTGTGTGTTAAAAGTTCTCCTGGTAAACTGCTTTGCTCCAGGCAGCTGTGGTCACTTGGTTTCCATGGCAGCCTCTCACATCTACAGCTGCAGCTACTTTAGGCTAGGGATGTGCGAACGCGGTTCGGAAGTTTGGCGTTCGGACCGAACTCAAATAGTTCAGTCAACCGAACCGAACTTTCGAACCAAACTCGAATTCAACCCAACTGTTCGGTCGAACCCGAACCAGTTTGGAAGGCCAAAAACCAAATGTATGAACTCAATTCAGAAGTTCAGAATTTGACCAAACTCGAATAGTTCGGTCGACCGAACCAAACTTTCAAACCGAATTTCCGAACTCAGTTCTGTTCGCACATCCCTACTTTAGGCTGCCTCAGGGCAGTGTTTGTGTGAAGAATGCATCCAGGAACTGCCTCAGGGCAGTGTGCGTGTGAAGAATGCATTCGGAACTTACTTGTGGACTTGTAAACCCAGAAGATTGAAAAATCCGGAACTTTAAGTTGTGTGTAAAAATGCCCATTGTTTTCCGGGACCATCAGCAGCTGCACTGGCTCCTGGGCAGGAAGGGGTTACTGGCTGTTGCAGCCTCCTGTTTCCATGGTGTCCATGGCCATGTGTCATGGCAGAGGGTGAGCCGTTGGGTGGGGCTTGGGGGGGGAGGGAGGGGAATGGCTGCCCGTGTGAGTTGTTTGCAGGGTCGGTCCATGGTAGCAGGAGTGCATGGAGCTGCCTATGTGGATGCGGTGGCCGGCCAGCCTGGGAGCTGCCTATTAGAATCCCTCCCCACTCAGTCCACGCGTGAGGCGCTCCTCCGTGGCCACTCAGCCGTCACAGACCCCTCCTCAAGCCTGGCTCATTTAAAAACAAGACTGAGGAGGGAATGCTATCGCCCCTGGGGGTTAGTAACTCTGTGTTTTGTTTTTAATTTATTGGTTTTTTAAAAAGTGGGAGGGAGANAACTGTCAGTTTACACTACATGATTACATGACTTGAGTTGTCCGTTCTCAACATTACATCCATGTTTAACCTTTAGCGTTACATATATGCTAGACCTATAGTTCAGTATCTCTCCTGTGTGGCCTTATGTTCCTCCGTGACAGGTACTTTCCCTATGAGATAGCGCTGTACCCTTTCACCTAGGTAATAGTTATTATGATTGGATTAACAGCAAGAGGGATTTTAAGGCATTGTGAATATCTGACCCCCTTTTTAAGAGTTGATCGGATATGATCATTATTTTATCTTTTGACATAAGTTTATGTTTTATGTTTCCTGTTCGTATGTTTTTCTTACTTATTTATTTGTATGTCCAGCCTATGGCTACGCGAAATAAACTTATTATTATTATTATTATTATTATTATTTATTAATTCTTCTGGGGATGAACGGGTTAATAAATGTTTGTGATCAGCTGGTTCTTGCCCCTCCCTGTTCTCTCTCTCTCCTTGGTGGCTGCCACAGCTTTGGTGTTAGTAACCGTCAGTGCTGCATGTGCAGTTCCAGCTTGTCACTAATTTGTACTGGGCTGGAATGGGTTAATACAAGCATGCAGGCAGGTGGTTCTTCTCCCTGGGTGTTTTAAAACAAGATGCTTACATATGTGGCCACCCATTGAAGGTGGAGCAGGGGGAGGAGCACTCCCATGAGCCATGCAGTCACTCATGGGGCACTGCCGAAAAAGCTGGAGTGCGCCGTGTGGGGCCCATCCATGCCAGCACACAGGTCCATGGCCAGCTGCCTCCCAGTCCTGCTCACAGCCCCACCAGGAGCTCTCTGGAGAGCCCTTAAAGGACACGTGCACAAAATACACCATTATGGTGACCCAAAGCACAACAAGCGCCCCTCGGGACACACGAGGAGAGCCAACACCATGGAGGACAGCAGCTCGGACAGCAGTTTTCTGTATGCCCCCCCCCCCGTATGCTCCTCCATTGGGTGTTTTTACACACACATTTCTCCTGCATGTTTGCTGTTACATCCTGAACTTTCTGCGTGTCTAAATCGCTCACCCAGATCTTAAGCATCCAGCTCTTTGAACTTCTGCGTGGAACTTTTCCCAGAACTTTTGTGTGTTAAAAGTTCTCCTGGTAAACTGCTTTGCTCCAGGCAGCTGTGGTCACTTGGTTTCCATGGCAGCCTCTCACATCTACAGCTGCAGCTACTTTAGGCTAGGGATGTGCGAACGCGGTTCGGAAGTTTGGCGTTCGGACCGAACTCAAATAGTTCAGTCAACCGAACCGAACTTTCGAACCAAACTCGAATTCAACCCAACTGTTCGGTCGAACCCGAACCAGTTTGGAAGGCCAAAAACCAAATGTATGAACTCAATTCAGAAGTTCAGAATTTGACCAAACTCGAATAGTTCGGTCGACCGAACCAAACTTTCAAACCGAATTTCCGAACTCAGTTCTGTTCGCACATCCCTACTTTAGGCTGCCTCAGGGCAGTGTTTGTGTGAAGAATGCATCCAGGAACTGCCTCAGGGCAGTGTGCGTGTGAAGAATGCATTCGGAACTTACTTGTGGACTTGTAAACCCAGAAGATTGAAAAATCCGGAACTTTAAGTTGTGTGTAAAAATGCCCATTGTTTTCCGGGACCATCAGCAGCTGCACTGGCTCCTGGGCAGGAAGGGGTTACTGGCTGTTGCAGCCTCCTGTTTCCATGGTGTCCATGGCCATGTGTCATGGCAGAGGGTGAGCCGTTGGGTGGGGCTTGGGGGGGGAGGGAGGGGAATGGCTGCCCGTGTGAGTTGTTTGCAGGGTCGGTCCATGGTAGCAGGAGTGCATGGAGCTGCCTATGTGGATGCGGTGGCCGGCCAGCCTGGGAGCTGCCTATTAGAATCCCTCCCCACTCAGTCCACGCGTGAGGCGCTCCTCCGTGGCCACTCAGCCGTCACAGACCCCTCCTCAAGCCTGGCTCATTTAAAAACAAGACTGAGGAGGGAATGCTATCGCCCCTGGGGGTTAGTAACTCTGTGTTTTGTTTTTAATTTATTGGTTTTTTAAAAAGTGGGAGGGAGAGAGAGAGAGAGAGAGAG
>QEPC01007323.1:96983-117662 GCA_003113815.1 Sphenodon punctatus
TGAGACCTCGCATCTTCATGAATGTTAGACCCCTTGTCTCTCCCTCTGTTCCCCTTCCTAAGTCTCTCCCCCAGCTCCTGTCTCTCAGATTGTAAGCCCTAGGGGCAGGGACCGTGTCTATTTTATTACTTTGTAAAGTGCCAGGTACACTGCTGGCGCTATATAAATGTTTGTTAATAATAATAATAATAATAATAATAATAATCTATGATGCACTAATCGAAATCTCTGTGGACAGTACCCTAACAGGGGTGTCTCGCAATATCTCACGAGTAGATGCAAAAGCTCTTGCAAAGGGCATTTCCAATTTCAAGTTTATTGTTTCTCTGGTTGTCTGGTTTGATATCCTCTTTGAGATCAATATGACTAGCAATCAACTTCAGGCAAAGGAATTTGACATACATGGTGCTGATAAGAAACTGGAATGAACCAAGAAGTTTCTTGTAGAGTACAGGAGTGATACAGGGTTTGAGAAAATTCTGGTGGAAGCACGTGAGCTTGCTGAAGAGTTGGAGATACCGGCACACTTTGAACCAGATCCAGTATGTATCAGGAGAAAGGCAAGGCACTTCACATACGAAGCAGCTGATGAACCCATTCAGAGCCCAAAGGAAAAATTCAAAGTGAACTTTTTCTTTGCAGTCCTTGACACAGCAATACAGTCTGTTGAGGAAAGAGTCAAACAGATGCACCAAATTAGTTCTGTGTTTGGCTTCCTCTATAATGTTCACAGTTTGCAGAATACTACATCACAGCAAATTATGGAACATTGCTTGAAGCTAGAGCAAGCTTTACAACATGGGGACTCCAAAGATATTGATGCTTCAGATTAGTGCTGTTAACTGCGAGCCATTGCAAGACAGGTTCCAAAGTGTGCATCGCCACAAGATCTGTTGAACTTTGTATACAAACATAAACTGACAGAAAATGTCCCCAACATGTGTGTTGCTCTCCACATCATCTTGACCCTCTCCATTTCGGTGGCCAGTGGTGAGCGAAGCTTTTCCAAGCTTAAGTTGATTAAAACATGCATTCATTCCTCAATGATGCAAGACAGACTTGGTGGACTATCCACCTTGTCAATAAAGCATGAAATAGCACAAAAAATAGACATAACAGAACTTGTTTCTACATTTGCTAAACTGAAAGCACAGAAAGTAAAGATATAACGTTATGCTGTTGTTGGTTCTTCATGCAGTAGATGGTAAATATTAGGGGCGGGAAAACCGGTAAATCCGGTATCCGATAATGCCGGTACCGGGCGTACCGGCATTATCGGATTCGACCCGGTAATCCGGTCCGGGTACCGGATTCTGGGGTACCAGATTTTTTTTACATTGCAGCCATTTAAAAATGGCTGCAATGTAAAAAACTTAAAACCCCACCAAAAAAGTTACAAAAAACAAACCCTCCCTGAGTCCAGACTGCGCGGGTGGAAGGGGGGACACCCCCTGCCCAGCCTGGATTTTTGTTTTAAAAAAGGCTCAGAGGCGAGCCCACCCCCCAGCACCAGCGGCCGCGGCATCCCCGCAGCCGCCGGTAAGTATGACCCGATCCCTGGGGGGGGTTTAACACCCCCCCAACCCCCCAGGGATCACCCCTACTAAAGTTCAGTGCACTTGCTTACCTTGCGGAGCTCCGGCGGCGGCGGCGGGCGGTCCGGCGGCCTCAGCGCCGGCTGTGGCTGCCGGCGTCAGAGACGCTCTAGGCCTTCCGGGGAACTTCCGGGTTTCCCCGGAAGGCCTAGAGCGTCTCTGACGCCGGCAGCCACAGCCGGCGCTGAGGCCGCCGGACCGCCCGCCGCCGCCGCAGCTCCCAAAGGTAAGCGGCAAGCGCACTGTAGGGGTGATCCCTGGGGGGGTGGGGGTGTTAAACACCCCCACCCCCCCAGGGATCGGGTCATACTTACCGGCGGCTGCGGGGACGCCGCGGCCGCTGGTGCTGGGGGGTGGGCTCGCCTCTGAGTCTTTTTTTAAACAAAAATCCAGGCTGGGCAGGGTGGGTGGGGGGTGTCCCCCCTTCCACCCGCGCAGCCTGGGATGGGGAGGGGGAAGGAATTAATTTATTTCATTGATTTCAATGGGGACACAGCGCCCCATTGAAATCAATGAAATAAATCCGGTACCGGTATACCGGATTTAATCCGGGAATCCGGTTTTTACAGAACCGGTAACCGGTAAATCCGGTAGCCGGTAATGGGCCCGGGGTCCCACCTCTAGTAAATATGATGTTTGCCTGTCAGTTACAGCCAGAAGCAGAGCACTTACAACTACCTGCCCAAAGAGATTTATTTTTGATCAGCTAAACCAAATTAATGGGAATTTGAATAAATTATAAATCTGGAATTTTTACCTTTTCTAATTTTAATTGGTATCTTCTTATTCCATTTTTTTATTTTATTTTGAAGACCATATTGGTCAGTATAGTAAGGTTGTTGTTGTTGTTTGTTGATGTGCTCACCCAGTGTATTTATTTATTTGTGAAGACCATATTGATATTGGTCAGTATAGTAAGGTTGTTGATGTTGTTGTTGTTGATGTGCTCACCCAGAGTTGTTTCAATAAAGAACAATGAGAATGCACAATCAATCCATATTGTTCTCTTTTCCTGTGTAAAATATATATGTACGTACAGGTTTTATATTCATACCAATACAAAATGTTCATTTTTTAATGTTATCACCGGGGGGTGGGGGTGGGGGGGCACAAGGCTGAAGCTTTGCCTAGGGCGCCCAGTACCCTTGCACGGCGTTGGTTTTCTAGGCTGTTCCAGGTCAGAGAAGGAGTTAATAAAAGGGTGTTTTCACACGTCTGTCAGTTCTGCCCCTAATGCAGCTCCTGTGCTTTTTGCAGCATACCCTTTCAGGGTTTGTTTCAGGGTGACTTTGAGGTGGAATGTGTTGACAAAACTGGCTTATCGGGTGCTTCTCTGAAATGCAGCTCTAGATTAGGTGTGTTTTTTCCAACAATTTCAGTTTCTAAAATTCTGTTCCAGGCAGTTCCACTACGTTCCGGCTTTTACACCATTCCTGGAAACTGGTCAGGGGTGCAAGTTGCAACCAGCATTTTGGGATGTGGGGATGGTTCTCCTCACCCTGCCCCACCTCTTTCCAAGAACTGGTGGCAGCACCAAGGGTGGTTCCAGTGCATCTGAGTGCCAGGCTAGGGATTCCTAAAAAAAAACCTGACCCATCCAGGTGAAGCTGCAGCTCAGTGCAGGGTGAGAGATCCCTGTTGTATAAACAGACTCCCCTCTCCCCAGAGACAGATGGCATACAGCACTGGGTAAGGGATTCATAACAACCCACCCCACCCCAGAGGCAACTTCAGCTTGGTGCTGGAAACAATAAAAAACAATCCTCTCCACCCCAGAAGGAGCTGCATCTCAGGTCCAGGGGAGGAATCCCTGTCAGGGCCGGCCTTATCACAGAGCGACTGACTGCCCTGGACCTCACTCTTTTGAGGGGCCCCACAATGGGCCGTCTTCACCAGGACAGGGAGTGGGGTACCCACACCTTTAGGACCCCATGGAGGGTGTGTCATGGGGGTTGGGGTCCAACACCCCACTTTCCTGGGTTGGGTGACTCAATTTCCCTCACTTGCAGCCCACCTGATCAGTTATCTCTCTGGCTGATCCGGTCCTGCAAAGAGGATAATCCTTTATCATCCAAGCTCCAGAAAGCTTCCCGTTTACACACTATTTCTCTGAGTTCGCCAGTGCTTGAAAGCACAGGATCTTCAGATTGTGTCCCCAATGCTAGACAACAGACACTTCTTAGTAAATAAGAAAGTTTATTGATTACATAAGCAAAGATAGTTTGAACACAGAGTGGCTGATAAAACCAAAGGTAAAATAACGCATTCCTAATCTGTACTGGGTAACTCCCTAGTTAGGTCTTACCCTTCAAAATAGTCCATGCACTTGATTTCATTCTCAGCCAGTGGTGGAAAGCTAGCTGGGTCTTAGAGAGTTTCCAGGAAAGTCTTTACTTCATAGTTCGCTTGGCACAGCCTTCCCTGGCTGCAAGATGTAGATGAAGCTCTCAGCTTCAAGAGATAGCAGGAACTTCCCTTTGTCTTGTCTCTCAGTTTAAATAGCTTTCAGAGCCCTTTGTTTGACATTCCCACTTGGTGAGTGTCCATGCCTCTAGTCACGTCCGCAAGCAAACTTCATTTGCAACTCAAAGGTGTATGTCTGGCTCTTGTAGAGGTGTCAGATATCTCAAATACACATTGGCATATCTTTGTCTCTCTCCATTGCCTGAAGTGAGTTTCCAGCTCTCCGTTTTACATTACATGATTACATGAAGTGAGTTTCCAGTTCTCAGCTTTAACATTACATACATGTTTACTCTTTACTTTTACATATTGGTTAGACCTGTAGTTCAATATGTCCTTGTGACAGGGTGCCCCAGGAAGGGGCCACCAGAGGCCCCACATTTTATCTTCACCCTGGCCCCCACAAATTCTAAGGCCGGCCCTGATTTCTCAGTCATATCCACCCCAGAGGGAGCTGCATCTTAGACCTGGGCAAAGGGACCTCTTTCTGGACAGTTCTCACAACCTACTCCAGAGCAGAGCTGATGTGGGGTCATGCATCTCAGGCATCTGATTGATGACCTGCCTTGCTACACGAGGGAGGGGAGTGGGTTGGCAGCAACACTGGAGAGACAGATTTGGGAGTAACCCTGGTTCAGAAAGAGAGCATGAGACAGCAGGGGCTGGAGTTGCAAGGAACTTAACAAATTTTAGATTGCATTGTCTGCAAGACACAGGAAGTGATTGTGTCATGGTTCCCAGCAGCACCAGGAAGGCCTCAACTGGAGAAGTGTGTCCAATTTGGGGCATAGAGAATCAGAGAGGATCTAAAGGAATGATTTAGAGAGCAGGAGAATCTATATAAAACTGGGGGTCTTTAGCTTGGACAACTAAAGGGAGAATGGTTAACGGTTATTAAATATTTGAATAAAGGAGATTATTTACTGCTCCATCCAAGTGGGCTAGCAATTTTTTCTAGAATGGACAAGGGAGCAGAAATGAGGGGGAGGGGAACGTAGAGAGAGACAACGTAGAGAGAGGTGAGAACATAAGAACATAACCAAGCCAAGAACGTGTATCTGAGTTCTCACATTCTCATGAATGTCGCATCCCTTGTCTCTCCTTCTGTTCCCCCTTCCCTGTCTCCCTCCCCCAGTATTTATTTATTTATTTATTTATTTAAAACTTCTATCCCGCCCCTCCTGCCCAAAGGCAGCTCAGGGCGAACAACACACAATATTTTTTTTTAACAATAAAACATTTTAAAATAAATCAACAAATTTTAAAACAAATCATAAAAACTCACCCTCCCTCCCAAACCCTACCCCCCTGCCCCCCCCTCACCAAAAGCCTGGTGGAACAGCCAGGTCTTACACAAACATCAAAACAACAGGAGGGTGGGGGCCAACCGAGCCTCCTCCGGGAGCGAATTCCACAGCACAGGGGCAGTCACCAAAAAAGATCTCACATCAGTGGCCAGAGTGTCTAGGTGTTTGGGGGCAAATGAATCTCTTGCCTCTCCGTCATCCCCTCAATCCGCCCCTTCCTCGTGACAGTATCACCAGCACAATAGCCTTCTCTATTGAGAAGGAAGCAATGGATGTAGCCAACCAACTCGCTGAAGTGGTCCAGGCAGTTCAGTCCCTGGCCATGGAAATGCGGGACGTAAAGGCCAAACAAGCAGAGTTAGAGGCAGCAGTCAAGGTGGGGCCCAGGGCAGAAAACCCGGTGGGCACGGCAGCACCCGGCCTCTGTGCAGCCGCCTGCCCCCAGAACACCGCGGTTCAGGGGCCGCCCCACCTCGGGAACCTAAAGGGCCAAAGATCAACAAATTCCAGAGAGACCGGCGGGCCTTTCAGGGAGACCAAACTTCACGGTCCAACCTGCTACATACCATACAGATGAATTGAAGGTTGCCTTTGTTATAGGCAATTTAGAGTGCATTGCCTTGGAATGGGCCACATCCTTGTTAAAAGAGAAAAGCCCCCTGCTGACAAACTATGCTAATTTCATTGAAGAATTTGTGACGCTGTTCAACCACCCTCATCGGACCAGGGACGCCCAAGCCCAGATTATGTCCCTGAAGCAAGGGAAAGGCGCCTTACTCGAGTATGTTGTTATTAATTTTAATTATTATTATTATTATTATTAACATTTATATAGCGCCAATCATGAGCTTGGTGCTGTACAGAAACATACAATAGACATGGTCCCTGCCTGTGGCTTACAATCTAAAAGACAAGGAGGGGGAGACAGGGAGGGGGGACAGTGGGAGAGACAGGGGAGAAGACAAACAAACATTCAGGCGATGCAAAGTCTCAGGTGCGTGTGCATGGCTTGGTTACAGTCAGGTTGGTTGCAGCAGTCTGCAGAGGAGGGCAGACAGTAAGTATACGGGGAACGACTAGCAGGCATTGGGAAAGGAAGCGAGGAAAAGGTGGATCTTGAGGAGGGATTTGAAGGAGCGGAGGAAGGGGGCAAGGCGGATGTGGGTAGGGAGGGAGTTCCAGGCATGGGGGGCAGTGAGGGAGAAGGGTTGAAGGCGGTTAGGTGAGCAGGAGAAATGAGGGAGAGTGAGGGAGGGGACAGCGGAAGAGTGGAGAGCACGTGCAGGAGTGCGTAGGGAGATTAGGTCCGAGAGGTAAGGGGGAGCTTGGTTGTGCAGTGTTTTGAATGTGAAAACCAGGAGTTTAAACAGGATACGACGAGCAGAGTGAATGACCTTGGCAGCGGAGTGTTGGATTGCGATAAGGGGGGAGAGGTGAGAGCTAGGGAGGTCAGCGAGGAGGAGGTTGCAGTGACTCGCTTTCAACAATTATCCCTCGAACTACACTGGCCTGAAGATGTGCTTCAGGTTTTGTTTCATTGAGGTCTAAACGAGGACTTGAAGGATCAGCTAGCCTTCACTGCCCTACCAGAAACATGGGGGGAGCTAGCCACCCTGACGTTACAAATAGTTGATCGATTGGCAGAACGACGAAGAGAACGGTGACAGGAGAATCACACCTTCGTTCCCCGTATTCCAGTGGCCAATCTGGGAGGTGATTCTACTAAACCCGGAGAACCGGAGCCCATGCAGCTAGGAGCAACTCGAGGACCTCTTACTCTCGAAGAAAGAGACAGACGGTGGAAATCTCAAGCCTGCTTTTACTGTGGAGAGACGTCCCATTACATCCAAGCTTGTCCGGCCCTGGCAACTCAAGGTCAACAGAAGGGAAACTCCCTTGGCACACAGGGGTCACCCCGGACTTAAACGTCAGCTCCCTGGCACGCAAATCCATCTCCGAATACCCCTGACGATCTTGGCCTCTCCTCATCGCTCCTTTGTGGTGTGGGCCTTAATTGATTCGGGGGCCTCCAGTAACTTTATGGACATGGCCCCAGTGAGTTCCCAGGAACTGCCAATGGAACCTAAACCTTCACCGGAACCGGTGCACACTATAGATGGGTCCCCCCTGATCTCTGGCCCCATCACTACCCAGACTAGCCCGCTGCAGCGTACTATCAGTAAGCACCAGGAAGCTCTTGCATTCGACGTGGGATGCACCCCATTGTTCCTAGTGGTCTTAGGGGTGCCGTGGCTACGCACGCACAACCCTCAAAATTCCTGGACCCACAACCAATTGCAACTTACATCCAAAGACTGCCAACGTAGATGTCTGCAGTCCCCTCCAGTACAGCAAATGGCAACCATGAACCCAGGAACCTTGGGCTCAGAAGCCATGAGTCTTCCCCCTGAGTATCAATCATACCAGGACGTGTTCAATAAACAATCTGCTTCCACCTTACCTCCGCATAGGTCGTATGACTGCCCCATTGACCTTCAACCTGGCGCCGAACCTCCTTTTGGCCACATCTATGCTCTCTCTACGCCAGAACTCGAAACACTCCGCCTCTATCTCGAGGAAGCCTTACGTAATGGCTTCATCCACCATTCCTGTTCCCCGGCAGGGGCACCGATCTTCTTCATGCCAAAAAAGGACGGGAGTCTTGGCCCTTGCATTGACTATTGTGGCCTGAACAATGTGACCATTAAAAACCGATACCCCCTCCCTTTAATTTCAGAGCTCTCGAATCATCTTCAAGGGGCCTGTATTTTCATGAAGCTCAACCTTTGAGGGGCCTACAATCTTTTCGAGTCTGGGAGGGCGATGAATAGATGACTTTTTGAACCCGATATGGACATTTCTAATACTTCGTGATGCCATTCAGCCTGGCAAATGCCCCTGCTACGATCCAACATTTCATTAATGATATTTTCCAAGACCTCCTAGACGTCTTTGAGATCGCCTACCTCGACAACATTTTAATATACTCCGCTAATCTAGAACAACATGTAAGGCACGTTCACAGCGTCCTCCAATGATTACAAACTCACAAACTATTCTGTAAACTGGAAAATGGATCCTCGCAAGGTGGAGGCCATCCTCCACTGCCCCCCCCCCAAAGGCCGTGAAGCCCCTGCAGCGATTCCTCGGTAGTGTCAATTATTACCGTCAGTACGTTCTCCACTATGCGGAACTTACTACTCCCTTAACACGGTTACTAAGGAAGCACCAAGACTTTATATGGGGGCCAGAGCAACAATGAAGTTTCGACCACCTAAAACAAGCCTTCATGTCAACCCCTCTGCTGTGCCACCCTGACTTCAATAAACCGTTTCAAGTCGAGGCCAATGCCTCAAATAAGGATTTTGGGGCTGTGCTATCACAGCCAGATACCTTGAACATCCATATTTTACCATGTGCTTATTACTCCTGCCAGCTCACCCCTGCTGAACAGAATTACACGATCTTTGATCATGAACTATTGGCCATTAAGGCAGCATTCGAAACTTGGCAGCATTATTTAGAGGGAGCAAGACACCCAGTCACCGTTGTAACTGACCACAAGAACCTGACCTTTCTTCAAACGGCACAAATTACCAACGCCCGGCATGCACGTTGGGCCCTTATTTGCACGCTTTACCTTTGTGATTTGCTATCATCCAGGGAAGATGAATACCCTTGCTGATGCCTTATCTCACTATCATGAAGGAAAAGATGAGGGTAAACCCCAGAAGGGGATGATTCTGGATAGCAAGGTATTTGCTAGCACCTATGTAACGCAAGAACAACTTATACAGACCATGGCACGAGAGCTGTTACCAGCCACCGATCCAGATCAGGGTCTCCTTAAGTGGCAGGGTCGCATAGTCGTTCCTCCCTCCTGCTGACCCCATATCCTCTGGGTCCACCATGATGCCCCCTTAGGTGCGGTCACGGTAGCAGTGTCCTGCTATCGTATAATTCATCGATCCTTTTGGTGGCCGTCCAACTCGCAAGATGTCCAGCAACACGTTAGCAAATGTGCCACCTGTGCATGCACAAAAACCTCGAGACGAGCACCCCAAGGGCCTTTGCAAATTACAGAGCCTCCTAAGGGTCCCGGGCAGCGAATTGGCATAGACTTTATCGTTGAGCTTCCCCCTTCCAGAGGATATACTACTGTATGTGTTGTAGTGGACCATTTTATTAAAATGGCCCACTTTATCACCTGTAAAGGGCTCCCTACAGCTCACTGGACGGCCTTATTGTTCATTCGCCATATAGTACGCTTACATGGGTGGCCACTGGAAATCGTAAGCAATCGGGGCTCGCAGTTTGTTTCTCACTTTTGATGAGCCTTTTTCAAGCCGCTCCATGTTCAACTGAGCCCTACCACAGCATATCACCCTCAAGCAAATGGGCAAGTAGAACGAGTGAACCAGGATTTTGAGCATTACTTACGATGCTATGTCAACTACCTTTAGGATGACTGGTACACATGGCTCCCCCTTGCGGAATTTGCACATAACAATGCCCCCAATGCCTCCTTAGGCAGTTTCCCCTTTTTTGTATCCTATGGTTATCACCCTCAAATTGGAGCTCTGGACCTCTCCACAGTACATGTCCCAGCCACAGGCAGCCTCCTACACCTTATCCAGCAGGCCCAACAACATGCCAAAACTACTTTAACCGAGTCTCGCCAGTGCTACAAGGAATACGCTGATAGACATCACCGCCCCGCAAAGTCCTTGCAACCTGGGGATTACATCTGGATCGACCAGCGGCACTACCCCTCTGCATGATCCTCACGAAATCTGGATGACAGATACATAGGGCTCTACCCTATTCTTAAGCAAATTAACGATGTCATGTTTAAACTGCAACTTCTCTCCCGACTTCGGATCCACCCCACTTTTCATGCGTCCCTCCTCAAAAAGGTACCAGCGCCGGAGCCCCTACCGGAATCCACACCTCCCGCCATGCCTGTGGGCCCCGACACCTCTGGTTATCAGGTTCAGGCCATCTTGGACTCTAAGCTACTCTGAGGCCGCCTACACTATTTGGTGGACTGGGCCGGGTATGGGCCCGACGATCATTCCTGGGAACCTGTCTCCCTCATCTCGGCCCCACGTCTGCTCCGCCTGTTCCACCACCATCACCGCGAAAAGCCTGGACCCCTCTGGACCCTTGGGCGGGGGGCTCAAGGGGGAGGTACTGTCAGGGCCATCATCTGCAGCCTTGTGGGCGGCGGTGCCCAAAGCGCCAAACCCCGACATCAAGCTCCGCAGCAGGACCACAGCAGGACCGCTTCCGCCCCACCAGTATGACGTTGGATTCATCGGTTGCCCAGCAACCTCTGCAACAAGTGCCTAATGTGGCACCGTCTCCCGAGGCCCACAGAGCAAGGGGGCCGGGCCTACAACGCATCGCACACAGCGCCTGTGATCTGTTCTAGACTGTCCCCCTTGTGTGTTTTGGAGAAGAAAGAGACTTGAGTATTGGATTTGCCTTGTTCCTGTTTTCCCCCCTATTCCCTGTGGATGACAGTAGGAGTGCTTCGGGTGTCTAGGTGATTGGGTGAGTGGACCCTACCCCCCGTTTTCCCTATCCTCTTGAGAGTGTGTTGGAGCTAGTGATTGCAGCCGGGTGAGTCTGCTTTCCATCCCCCCGGGGAGCCCCACCCCTTCCTATCCCTGTGGGAGTTCCCCTGTTCCCCCCTTACTACCCTGGGACCTGGACCCTTCTTTCCCCCACCTTCGTCACTACCTTTCCTGCCCCTTGGGGTGAGCGAAGCCTGCATGTGTTGGGTGGTGGGAAAGGAGGAGCATTCCTGCACAGGTTGCCCGGCGCCCAATAATGATAGTGGCCTAATCCCTCGTTGATTTAAAGGGCCAACACACTATCTTGACAGGCATTCTAAAACTCGTGAGCAAAACCGGGAATCGGTGCTAGGTCCTTACCTCCTGGGGAGAGTGTCTAGGTGTTTGGGGGTGATCCGTCATCCGTTATCCATCATTCCCTTGCCTCTCCATCATCCCCTCAATTCCCCCCTTCCCCGTGACACTCAGGCAGCCCCACGTACAGCGCGTTGCAGTAATCCAGCCTCAAGATGATGAAGGCATGGATGACAGTGGCAAGGTCAGAGTCTGAGAGATATGGCCAAAGCCGCCGGACAAGATGTAACTGCTGAAATGCACTCCCCACCACAGCCAGAACCTGAGATTCCAGGTTGTGAAACGAGGAGCACACCCAGACTCCACAGTTGAGAGACCATGGGAGAGCGAACCACCCCAACAAGAGGAAATTCAACCACCCCCAGGCCCCCCAGGCCCTCGCCCACCAACATCACCTCCATATTGTCAGGATTCAATTGCAGATGGTTCAACCTCATCTAAGCCTCCACAGCTGACAGGCACTGGGAAAATAGGGAGACTGCATGACCTGGGTCGATGGAAAAAGAGGTAGAGATGAGTGTCATCAGCATACTGATGACACTGCATGCCCTGAAACCCCCCTCACAATCTCCCCTAATGGCTGCATATAGATGTTAAACAAGAGGGGATCGTCAACCAAGGCCACCAATGCAGTCTTGGTACCATACCCAGGCTGAAACCCAGACTGAGAGGGGTCAAGGAAACCAGTGCGGTCCAGGTGGTCTTGGATCTGCCATGCCACAGCCCGTTCGATAACCTTCCCTAAAAAGGTTATTGAGACCGGCCGATAACTGACAGGAGCATCAGCGTCAAGAGATGGTTTCTTGAGCAGGGGCCTAACCACAACTTCCTTCAGGCATTCAGGCACCCTACCCTCCCGAAGGGAGGCACTAACCACCCCAGCCAGCAATGGCCGTAGCGTCTCCTGGTTTGCTTTCACCAGTCAGGACGGGCAAGGATCTTGTTCACAAGTAGTGGCACGAACAGATCCCAACAAGGACTCCACATCAGCAGGTGATACCATCTGAAACCAATCCCACAAAACAGGACAGGACAGGGCATCCATAGCCCCAAGATGATCCTCTGCAATAACTGCGGAACTGAATTTGTGGCGGATGCAAGCGATCTTATCTACAAAGTACTCGATAAACTGGTCACAGCAGTCACTAGATTGCTCCAGGTCCAGGCGGAGACAGGCAGGACTGACCAAACCTTTCAGCACCCAGAAAAGCTCCGCTGGATGTGACTTTGCAGATGCAATAAGGGCAGCAAAGAACTGCTTCTTTGCTGCCGGCACTGCCACAGCATAGGCCTTTAAACTGCTCTTATGCTGCGGTCAATCATACTCATCGCGAGTCTGGCGCCACCGTCGCTCTAACCGCCTGCTCGGCCGCTTCAAGCACCGCAGGCCCTCAGTAAACCAAGGAGACCTGCGGGAGACTCGGGAGGGAAGCGGACGGCTGGGAGCTCTGTCAATGGTCTCGACCAACAAGGTGTTCCAGAAGGCTACAAGATCATCGACCAAGCAGGAGTCAAGGTCCAGGGAAAACTCCCCCAGAGCATTCCGGAACCGATCCAGTTCCATAAGTCTCTGGGGGTGGACCAATCTAATAAGTCCTGCACCCCGTTGGGGGCTATCATGCGCCAGGATGCACGCCTTAAGGAGGTAATGGTCGGACCATGACAAGGGTTCCATCCCTCTGACTTTTACTAACTGACCTCCCGCCTCAAGGTCGGTGCAGAAAACCAAATCCAGTGTATGTCCCTCCTCATGTGTGGGGCCACAGATGATTTGGGACAGGCCCATGGTTGTCATTGAGGCCATGAACTCATGCCCCACTCCTCCAAGATGGCTACTAATCAGTGTGGATGTTAAAATCCCCCAGGACCACTAGTTTTGGGGGCCGGAGGATCACATCTGGCACCAGATCAGCAAGAGCATGTAGGGACACCGCCGGGCAATTGGGTGCATGGTACACCAGCAGCACCCATAATCTGTCCCCGGCCAAATCCAACACAAGATGGAGGCACTCAACACCTGGTGGAGCCTGCACCGGATACCAAATACAATGCATGCTTGATAACAATAGCTACACCGCCCCCCTGTCCCTCCAGCCGAGGCTGATGCTGCATAGAGAACCCAGTCAGAACAAGATCGCCCAGAATAGGTCCCAATTCATTGTCCAGCCAGGACTCTGGAATACATGCAAGGTTGGCGTCCCACTCCGGGATTAACTCCCAGATGGTAGATGACTTATTAACCACCGACCTCACATTTAGCAGCACCAGGCCAAGGCCTGGAGTCTCCTGGGCCTCGACCCACAACCTTCCCGCGTGGGGGGTTGAGGGGGGAATGGGCACAAGGCACCGCTCCCTCCTCACTGATGAAATACCCCTCCCCTTTGGACCATATCTCCCCAACCCGTAATAACCCCGATAGCTGTGGAAGTCCTCCCATCCTCAGAGAACCCCGTTCGACACCCACTTTCTATGGGCTGCCCCGACAGACCGGCAAGAGGGACTCCACCCCCCATCCCCCCCTAACCCTCCCTCCCCGGGACTCCCTCTCTCACAGGGAGTCCCCCTTCCCCATCATATGGGAGGTGCTCCCCCGTCTCACCAGGGCCCCCCCCCGCCCACCCTCCCCAAGGGCCATCTCCCCTCCTCTCACCAGGGGGATTGGCCCTATTCTCGCTAACCCATTCCCCATACCCCCCACCCTCAGGCCCCACCTGTCTCATTCCCCCCAAACCCCTTAAAACCACAAAATAAAAACAAAAACAAAAACAGCAGGTCCAGCGTTGGCAGCAGCAGGGATGAGCTGTAAATATCTCCTCCAAAGCAGCAGTAGAAGAGAAAGGGGGAGGGTGTGCCACGGTCCAGCGAACAGCCCAGCTGATGGCTGACATTCTTTGGGTGTCGCCCTTTGGGCTGGCGCCCACAGGGCCCCACGCTGGCAGTTGTTACCTGGGGGGCGGGGGGAGAGCAGAGCGGCAGCCAGCTCCTCCAATCCACACAGGCCCTATCCCCACAGCAGCGGACACAGCTTGCAGCTTCCCACAGGGCCCCGCCCTGGCAGCTGTTACCTGGGGGGCGGGGGGAGAGCAGAGTGGCAGCCAGCTCCTCCAATCCACACAGCCCCTATCCCCACAGCAGCGGACACAGCTTTAGATTGTAAGCTCTCGGGCAGGGACCATGTCGATCTTATTTTCTGTAAAGCGCCAGGTACATCGCTGGCCCTATATAAATGCTTATAATAATAATAGTAAATAATAATAAATAGTGCCGTACTGAGTCAGACCAGTGGTCCATCGAGCATCCTGTACTGAGCACTGAGAGCATCCTGTCTCTGGCAGGGGCCAATCTTGGTTGCTTAGGAGCAGTACCCAACAGGTCCCAATGGGCAATCCATTCCCATGTTCACTCCCAGCTCCTGACAGTAAGAAGTTATGTCCCCTAAAACTACTTGGCTAGTAGCCATGAATGGACCTACTCTCCAAGAACTTATCCAATCCTTTTATTATTATTATTATTATTATTAAACATTTATAAAGCGCCAGTTGCAACCTGGCGCTGTACAGAACATACAATCAGATGCGGTCCCTACCTGTGGCTTACAATCTAAAAGACAAGGAGGGGGAGACAAGGAGAGGGGACAGCGGGAGAGACATTAACCTACTGGCCTTGACTACATCCTCTGTCAAGAAATTCCACAAGTTAATTGTGCATCGAGTGGAAAAAATATATACTTTATTTGTTTTAAATCTGCTACACTAGTTTCATGGAGAGTCCCCTAGTTCTAGTCCTATTTGAGGGAGTAAATAACCGTTCCCTATTAACTTGTTCCACCCCACTCATGATTTTAAAAACTTCTATCATATCCCCACTCAGTCATCTTTTCTCCAAGCTAAAGAGCCCCAATTTATCAATCCTCTCTTCGTACGGGAGCCATTCCATACCCTTTATCATTTTTGTTGCCCTTCTCTGCACCTTTTCTAGTTCTACTATATCTTTTTTGAGATGCTGCAACCAGAATGGCACACAATATTCAAGGTGCGGCCGCACCATAGATTTATATAGAGGCATTATGATATTTTCAGCTTTGCTTACTTCATGTAAATGCTTTATTTCATGCGTGAGTGAAGAACGAGGCTGTCTTTACATGAGCATTAATTTTAATCAATTTGCTTTTATTTCAAATTAAGGTGATCATGGAAACCTTAGTCCAAATTACTGACCCCGTATTCAAAATTTAATGTGGAGTCTGAAAACCTAATTTTTGAGGATTAACTGTATGCAGATAAAGCTTTGTGCAAATGATTTAGTGATTGTGTCAACGTTTAATTTGCACTAACTCCAAAATGCCATAGAGTGCTGCAGATAGACATATTTCCTCTCTAGCCGCCCAACCACCCATATCTCTGTGGTATCCCAGCCGTCTCTGCATGGCGCACTGAGGGACGTTAGCATGCCCATGGGGGTAGGGGTAGAAAACAATGCTGTTCTTTAACTGCAGGCAGGCAGGGGGCCTGTCTCCAAAAGGCTATGGAGAAGGCAAGACAGGAAGGAGAACTTTAGGACATTAAAGTCTTTGGAGGTGAGAGGTAGCGTGGGAGTTCATTTCCTGTGCCCTCTTGGCACATGAAGAATGTCTGTTGGCTGCACAGTGAAGAGGAACCACCCTGAGACAGGTTCAATTGAAGGGACATGATTTCACAACAAAAAAGTAGACGTAGATCCAGAAGTGCTGCACCATGGGATTTCACAGTCTTCCCGGAGACGCTTAATACACATTGGCATGTTCACACTGCAAGTGCACATTAAACATTAATCTGCCTTAAAAATGATTGTGTAAATGATCAATCCTGACTAATAATCTGGAAGCCAGTGTGGTGTACGTGGACCGGGAGGTAGTGGGGGGCCCTGGTTCAAATCTCGCCTTAGCCAGAAACTCACTGGAACAGTCACGTTACTGTTCCCCGGAACAGTCTACTCACAGAATAGTCACACAGAAACAGTCACATTATCCTTTCAGCCTAACCTATGTCACAGAGTTGGTGTGAGGATTAAAAAGTTGTGTTTATGTAAAGCGCTGAGCGTGCCATGGCTGGGAGGGCGCTATGTAAAAAAAAAGAGATTCATTAATCTGCATTAAAAACCAATTCAAATTAAATGTGCTTAATGCCTTATCCTCCCTGAACGCTCCTTTCACCCCCTGGTCATCTAATGGCCCAACTGAGGGCACAATCCTATGCTCTGTAATGCATGCACAATGCACGGGGAATGCACACACGATACACGCACGCATGGCATGCACGCATACAGAAGAGCTGCCCATGGCAAGCGTGCAACCCAGCCCGAACCCCCCCGCCCATGCACCCCATGGCCTGGGGGCTTGACAGGTATGGGGTGTGGAGCAGGCAGGGCGTATGGACGTAAGGATTCAGAATCAGGCCAGGCTGCGTGTTTGTTGCATGCGACTCTTCTGCATGCGTGTGTATATTGCATGTGCATCCCATGTACATTACATGCACGTCCCAAATGTGTTGCACGGGCAGGCGGAACATAGGATTGTGTCATGACTCTCTAGCAGGCTTTTTGCTTCTGGTGGACTTGGAAAAGTTTTTATTGCTTTTGCATCTTCAGCATTAGCTCACTTTTTACTCTCTTCACTCTTCCAATTTCTACTTGGTCTGCCTTATTAACATTTTGCATCTAATTTGGCAATGCCTATGCTCTTCCCCATTTTCTTCATTTTCTGCCAAAGCTTTTGCTTAACTTAGTTCCAGGGGAAGGAGGGAGAATAAGAACATCTAAAAGGAAAAAACTAAAAAACATATTTCTGGCTATAACATTTTTGTTTCTAATTACTTTTTGATGAAATTTAGGGAGATTGTATCCCCAATGAAGGGCACTAGTTGCACCAAAATACGGAACGATTAGGTAAAGGAAACCGATTTCAGAAGCAATTGAACATTGTGATTTTAAGAAAAGCTCCATACACATTCATGGCTACAACTTCTTTATCTTGCATCCAATGTTCATGAAACTTGTGCATATTACATCCCTCCATATGCTTAATATTTCTGCCAATTTTAGAAAAGAGTGGATAAAGGGTCCCAAGGGTATAAGACATTAACCTGAAAATACATTTCCAGCTGTTACATTTTGATATTCCATTCTGTTTACAGGATATTTGACAGGAATGTATCAAATACCTTTCCTGCCATTTCAGCAAATGTACAGGAGATTTTGATAAAGGGACCCAATTATATAAGCAATTGATGTTGTCCCTGTGAAGATCATTATTCAGATGAATATCAGCATATTCAGTGCCAGTCAGAGGCAGGCACCCTGCATGGCAGGGGGAGAGAGACTGTAGGAGGAAGGATGTGGAGCAACCCCAAAGACTGACAGACACATTCAATGGCCAAACACATTACTGCAAGCTTCTAGCTTTACAGGACCAATTGGTAGTGGTTTCGAGGTGGGCATAGGGGGCGGCCCTGTGGCGGGCATAAGCAACATAACTGGGACTTCTGAGATAGCATCCCAGCAGTCAGGAGACATAGTTTAAACACATCCAGGCTGGCCAACTATCAATCACATCCTGCAGCACTGAGACAGAGGACATAAGAGAATTTCTATTGACTCTTTCCTAAACAGATGCTTCTGACTTCCCAGAAACAAGTGGGGGAGATATGTTGGGATGGTCCCAGCACAGAATGAGGATATTTGGTTGACATTTCTGTTGGCCAATTTGCATCACAAACCGATCTTATACCACAGTGACATAAGAGAATCCCAGGCATAGGCCCCTTCTCTACATATGTTGTACAGGCATATAAAATTGGGACCCTTTATAATATCTTTCTGATATTTTGCAGAGATAATCATGAAAGTGAAATATATAGTCCTGCCAAATTTCATGTACACTGATTGGACTACAAAGATGTTATAGTCACACATACATTTATATGTTAATTGCTTATACCACCAAGACCTTTTTTCCAATCCTTCTGAAATTTGGCAAGAATAGTTAATATTGGAAGTGGTATAAACTGAAGAAGTTTCACCTACATTAAATGTGAGGCAAAGAAGTTAGAGCTAAGAATGTATATGTAGAATATTGCAAAATACAATAATTCAACTGCTTTTAAAATTGGATTACTTTATCCAATTGTTTTGAAATTTGGTACAAATAATGAGTTCATTTGGAGGTATAGGCACTCCAACTTTAAGCCACATAGCTTAAAAAACCAAAATGTTACATCCAATAATGTGTTTTCCATTGAAACCAATGGAAATTCAATTCCAAACTCACCGAACGCATCCGAACTGAACATTCGAATTCGAATTCGGTTCGAACATTCAATTCGGTTGACTGAACTATTTGAGTTCAGTCCAAACTTCCGAATTCTAGTTCAGTTCGAATGTTCAGTTTGGTCGACCGAACTATTCGAGTTCGATCTGAACTCCGAACTTCCAAACCGCGTTCGCCCATCCCTAATTACCTAGTATAGAATAGGAATGTGTTATGTTACTTTTCATTTGATTGGCCACTCTGTATCAACTGTTCTAGCTTATGTAATCAATAAACTTTCTTCTTATCTTTATGAATAGGCGCCAGGAGGGTTCCGACCCTCCTGTATGCTGATGATACGGTTTTAATTTCTCAGACCTTGGTGGGCCTTAGAAGAGTAATGCAAAGATTTGGGTAATATTGGGATAGAGAAGACCTAAAAATCAATTTCTCCAAAACTAAAGTCATGGTGATGGGGACGTGGGGAACTAATAAAATCCACCATTGGGAAATTGGAGGTAATTCCATAGATCAAGTAAATGTGTTTAAATACCTGGGAGTGATCATTGCCTCTTCCCTGAGCTGGAAGCCTCATATGGAGGTGATGGTGACCCAAACAAAGAGATCTTCGGCTGCTATTCTTAGTTTTTTCTATAATAATGGGGGGAGATTAGTATTGTCAGCTCTGCGGCTCTTCAGAGCAAAAGTTATTACCCAATGTTTGTATGGTTTCCCAGCCTGGTGCCTTTCATTTTTAACCAATCTGGAACCAATAGAGGAACCTCACAGGTGATTTTGAGACTGTAAAATTCAAGTTCTACCATCAAAACTTGGGCCTTGCAATCACTCTTGAAATACTGGCTGAGAGTTGTTTTATTCCCCCCTCAGGATAACTCTCTTTTGGCTTTGGTTGCGGCAGACGGGCTCCATATAGCCCTTGGGTGCGTTTGGTGGAGTTCAAAATTAACAAATTGGAATTTTCAAAAGAATCTTATGGGCATGTGGGATTTGCAGGAGCTCTGTCTCTCAGAAAAAGAAGGCTGCTAGATCAGGAGCTCCAAAGTGAGATGGCTCTGCTGTCTGATCAGAGAGTTGCTCCTGAACACCCTCTGGCTAGCTCTGTTTGTATGGGCGTTAGTTATTTATATTCATAGCTGGATTCCAGCCAACGAAGGGCTTTTACCTGTTTTAGGTGTAATGTCTTCCCGTCCACCCTGTTAGAGGGGTGCTATAATGGTACTCCTAGATATGAGAGGTTTTGTCAGCTGTGTGATACGCAGGAACCTGATTCCTGTAGACATGTTTTTTCCGTTGTACAGCCCTCATTGGACCTAGACGGGAGTTTCTGGGTATGTTTATTGTAGACACTCAGGACTCTGGGGTTTTGTTAAGGAAGCTTCTCAGTCATGTGGATTCAGAGATGTCCAGGGCAGTTGCTAAATTTTGCCAAATTTTTATGTTGATAAGGAAATCCCGACTAGAAAATACTGATTGATGGTTTGTGCTTAACTTTTGATTCTGATTGATTGGGCTGTATGATGGGTGTGTGTATATTTTTTGTTATTGTAATATTGTAATAGCCTGTCGGGCTTCACAATAAACTGAATTGATATACAGGCGACAGAGCAAGTTGCTGAGGGTATAGATGGACACTCCTTCCTTGAAGATATTAAAGCAGGAGACAGATAAACCTCTGTCTGGGATGGCTTTAGAGTAGGGCCATGCATCAGGTTTCAGCAAAATACAAATAAATGCAAAAATGACCTTTTTGGTTCCATATTCGAAATACGAATACTAGGACTGTGTATTATTTAGGTTTCGAGTGAACCCATCATTTCCCCAAAAATGTAATATCCGACATCTCAAACCGGACACACACACACACACACACACACACACACACACACACACACACACACACACACGCAAAAACTGCAGCACATATCCAGCTTGGTGCTATATTCGAAATACGAATACTAGGACTGTGTATTATTTAGGTTTCGAGTGAACCCATCATTTCCCCAAAAATGTAATATCCGACATCTCAAACCGGACACACACACACACACACACACACACACACACACACACACACACAC
>QEPC01007323.1:118113-130027 GCA_003113815.1 Sphenodon punctatus
ATATAAAAATATATACATAGTTTACTTAAATATAAATAGAGAATATCAGTAGCTTACATAGAATGGTATTGATAGCCAATCAAAGTTACATGATCTTAAAACATTTCTATTTTAAGAAAAAGCTTTTAAAAGCTTAACATATGCACAATTCATTGGCTCAAATATATCAAGAGTAATACTTTACATTCTTCCCAGTTCTTCCCTTTGTCTGCCAAGATGTTGGTGAGAAAGAAATCCCAACATGTGGTGTGGAATTTCAGTCTAAAAAAGTCAGGCTGTGGGTGATTTCAGACGTTATGGGGCCCTTTGGCCCCGTACCGAAATCACCGGCTTCATTCCCCCCCGGGGTTGCCCCGTCACGCCATATCAGACGTGCCAGGGGGATCCCGGTGGGGAAACTGGGAGGGGGCGGGGCCGCGCAGTGCAACATGCAGCTGCACAGCCCCACTCCCTCCACGCACCCTGCCACCTGCCCTCCGAGGAGACGGGTGGGTGGCGGGGCCATTGCGGCCGCTTCGTCAGGCCAGAAGCGCCATGGCCCGGGATCCCGCTGGGGATCCCAGGCCGTGGCGCACGGCCAGACATTACTTTTCATTGGTCCCTGCCCGGGGTCCGTTTGACCACGCTTCCCAGGACATTCCCCCGGCTAGCCCGGGAAGCGTGGTTCAAACTGACCCCATGTGGGGATTCACCGTGGCGAACATCTGGTGGCCGCCAAACAGACGTTCGAGACACGGTGACCACAGGTGGGTATTCACCGTGGTTCACCGTGATCTCGTAACGTCTGAAGACACCCTGTGTCTCTCTTCTTAAAGCAGTTTGCTAGGAGGCTCACATTCCTAAGTAGTGTCATCAATGACATCAGCTAGCAAGGAAATACACTGGATTCTAATTGGCTCTCTTAATTCTGAACAAGTAAAGAAGGATTAAATTTTCTTCAAGGTTTTTAAATAGAAACCTTATATTTTTATCAAAAATAATTGTCAGATTACAGAGAGAATAACCAGAACTTAAGGTTATTTCAACCATTAATTAAATAGATATGTTAGCTAGAAAAAACTAACAAAAGACTCCTTCTCAGTTTGGAGATGTTTATGAATGTTACCATCTGTCATTTAGACATGTAATAGATAAGATTCCAGACACCTAGGCTGGCCAGAGGACCTCTTTATTGCCTTCTAACTCCTAGCCATTTGACTGTTTCCTTGGATACGGTGAAAGTTCATTTGGGAAGTTTAGAAAAAAGCTCATTGGAATGTAGTTGGAGAAACTTCAGTCTGAACTAAGCTAATCACAGAAATTGATTTTAGGAATCAATACTGCAAAACACAAATCCAATACTTTGAATCAAAAAGTTAACATATAAAAACTCAAAATTAATACATTAGGAACACAGATAACCAAAAATATATGCTTATAATAGGAAATACATGACACTCCCCTGAGCCTAGTCCCATGCCCCATCCCCCCCAAGCCAGTGACTACCCCTAAGCCAGCCCCATGCTCCATTCCCACATCCCCAAGGCAGCAATCCTCCACTCTAGCCAGTCCCATGTTCCATTCTCCCTTCCCCAAGCGAGGCACCTGATACACAATCGAGTACCCAGGCTTCAGAATGCCCCGACGGTCCCATCTCCAGCCACAGACAACTTTGATGCTACAGGAAGAAAGGGGGGGAAACAACACATTTTGCTGGGGGGCAGGGACACACACAGTGTCCTGCTATATCAAATAATAAAAACTCTTCACAAGATATAGGCCATAAATTTATCCAACTCCATTTTGAAGCCATTCAGATTCTATGCTCTCACAATTGCCCCTGAAAGCTTATTTCAGTAGTTCACTGCTCTAATTGTTAAAAACCTTTTTCTAATTTCTATCCTAAACTTATTGATAACCCACTTGTATCCATTCTTTCTTGTACCCACGCTAGGGTAGCCACTAACGCATCAGCAGAAAAGAGGGCAAACATTTGCATGAAATTTACATATGCTATTTTATACTAATTTATACACATTTGTGGGGCAGAGGATGGGGCCAGAAGTGGGCAGAGCAAAGGCAACAATAGACAGAGCCAACCCAACCAGTAAGCCAGTGGTGTGACTTAACCCAGCAGCAAGGAGTTCCCAGAGTTAACATTGGAGGGCGATTACATTAGTTAAACTTGTGAACTCCTTGCTACTGCGTGAAGCCCTGCCACTGGGGATAGAGAGCCCTCTTACTAAGGTCTCTCTCCCACTAGTCCCATTTCTCCCTAGAAGTGTGAAAAAATATAACCAAGGCTCACTGTGAGGAGAAACTGATGTTTTAAGTGTCTCATCAAGTCGGTAACAACTACCAGTGATTCCCTACCATTTCAACTAACTTTTATTTTTCTATTTGTCTTTTGGTTTTGGTTTCCTTTTTTATGGGGAATAACACCAAAGTCAACCTCAGAAACCTTGGAACAACATTGCACATAAAATGAGAACATTGGAGATCACACACCCAGGTCACGTTGTAAACCCTTTGAACAAGTTTGCACATAGTATTGGGGGTAACACACCCACATCAATCTGAAAAGCCTTTGAACAACAGTGCACATAAGAACATTGGGGGTAATACACCCCCGTCATCCTTAGAAACCTTTGAACAGTGCACATAAGAACATTAGGGGTTACACACTCAAGTTGCCCTGTAAAACCTTTGAGCAAGTTTGCACATAACGTTGGGGGTAAGGTAACACACCCACATCATCCTGAGAAACCTCTGAACAACAATTCTCTCTCACACACAAACACACTCTCCCCCTCACACACACACTCATAGATTCTCTCTCACACACACTCTCTGTCACACACACACGCACACACACACACACACACAGATTCTCTCTCACACACACAAACCCTCCCTCACACACACAGATTCTCTCACACAGAGACACTGTCTCTCTCCCCCTCACACACACGCTCACAGATTCTCTCTCACACACAGACTCTCTGTCTCTCTGTCACACACACACACAGATTCTCTCTCACACACACAAACTCTCGCACATGGGCACACACAGATTCTCTCACACAAAGACACACTCTCCCCCCCTCACACATACACCCACAGATTCTCTCTCACACACAGACCCTCTCTCTCTCTCTGTCACACACACACACAGATTCTTTCTCACACACACAAACTCTCTCGCGCGCGCACACGCTTAGAGTATTTCCGACCATTCTCACAACACCCAGTGGTGAGAATGATTGGAGCTATCTTGAAGAACAGAAGGCTGAAACCTTATAAACAACGTTCTTAAGATGGTTCTGAATGGGAGAATGATTGGAGCTATCTCAAAGAACCTTGTTTACAAGGTAGCAACCTTCTGCTCCACACGAGGTCAGGTGCTGCTGCAGCGATCTGACCAGGACTCTCAGGACAGGAGAAGTAGGTAGCATGGGGGGGGCAGTGGAAGTTCCTTCCCCTCCACCCAGGCTGCTTCGGAGAGTGGGGGCAGGGTGGGGGACCCCCAGCCAGCAGCCCCAAGCTGTCCAAGGGCCCAGGCTCTTTTAGTTACTCATGGTCACGGTGAGTCTGATGATCACGTAGGCAGAGGCCAGCCAGGCCAGCACTGTCAGACAGAAGCCCCTGCCCATTCCGGGCAGCCACCAGAGACGAACGGAGTCTCGTCCCGGACAGCGGCTGTCACCAGTCAGGAATAAGAATGGCGGGGAGACGAGAGACTGAGGAGCGCAGCACGGACTGAACTTGCTGCCAGTTCAGTCACACACTGCGCCAAAAGCCCGCCAGCTGGCTGCAGCTGTGCTCCCGCTCTGGGCGGAAGTGCAGGGAGTGCAGCTGCGGCCAGGCGGCAGTGAAATTCAGGGATGGAAGGGGAAATCCAGACGCTTCAATGGTCCGGTTCCCCTTCCATTCCGGACAGCTGGAGCTGTCAGGAAAACCGGGCGGTCCAGGAAAATTCCGGACCCCTGGCCACCCTGACCCATGCTCCTTTTTAGTTTGAACAAATCTTCCCCTTCTATTATGTTAACTCCCCTGATATATTTATACAATGTAATCATATCTCCCCTCAGCCTTCTTTTTGATAGGCTAAACAAGCCAAGCTCCTGCAGCATGAGTGAGGCTCATCTGTTTTGGGACATCTGGATCCTTCTTTTCTAAACTTATTTCCTGTTATTTCAGGCATCAGGGTGCTCTGATTGGTCCCAGTCTCAACTTGTAGCTATTAATAGGATTTCTCTGTGGGAATGGTTGGAGTGTGGCATGTCCTGCAGTGGTACAGGGGGCTGTACTATATGACCCTTTAGACCCTTCCAGCCTTGTGACTGTATGACAGTAAGTAATCTGCATACATCATTCTCCCTCAAGGCAGTTAACCCACTGAGCCAGACCATGCCCCATTCCATCGTCCCCATAACAACCTCTCCACCAAGCTAGCTGTATTCTCCACCCTCCCCTAAACCAGTGCTCCCCTTTTAAAATTGGTAGCAGACTTTGCAGCAATTTTTGACTGCCTTTTCCTTTCCTTATAGGCCTGTCAAACTGGCAGAGCGTCACTGCACTTCTGTGCCAAAATAACCCATATGCAGAGACCCACATTTTTCACATTGGCAACAACGGGGAAAATGCATGAACACAGGAGGCAATGATATAAATGAATGCAAATACTAAAACCACAAATACAAATACTTTCCCCCTTGCACAGCCCTAGCTTAGACCTAATGAATCTTGACCTTGAGGTCCCATCCAGACCTGCAGTTCTATGGGCATCCCATTGAAAACCCTTGTGTCAGCACATGGGAATGTGGCAAGAACAGTCTGTTGGAGGCGGAAAGAGATGCAGAAACAGAGGTTGGTCAATGAAGAAAGAGGAGGAAGCAGTGAGTCAAGCTGACTTGTAACTTCTCTATCTTATCTAAGGCCAGGCCTTGGGTCTGTCTGCCCTGCAGTTCCTCACATCTGATCCAGTCCAGACCATGGAAGACAGAGAAGTTACACAACCAAATGTTTGTTCACCTTTTGAAAATATACAGAAACTATTGCTCATAGTCCTGCAGCTTCATCGATTGCTAGTCTGATGTTGAGTTGCAGCTGCCTCTGGAGCAGGATATGACAGCTGTTTATTCTGGGATCCATCACCTGGCACGGAGATGCAGCTACGTCTTAGGGGTAGCTGTTTGTACAAGAATCCATTATCTAGTCCTGAGATGCAGCTGCCTCTTGGGTGAAGGGATCCCTCTCCCAGAGCTGAGATGCAACTGCCTCTGGGGTAAAAGTGGTGATTTATACAGAGATCCTTTGCCTGGTGCTGAGATGAATGGTTAATTTAAAAGCTAGCATCATGAATGGAGAGTTAGGATTTATTTTTCCCAATGTGCATTATGTGGCACCTATAACCACTAAATTTTACCTGCTATTTTATTGCCAGGTCACTCAGTTTGGTGAGTCCTTGTGTAACTCTTGCCTTTGAACATAACTATCTTGAGCTAGGTGTTGTTATTTACGTACTCTCCTACTACTAGAGGTAGGGGACACCCAATGAAAGGAACAGGCAGCGGGAAGTGACAAAAGGGACACAAGGCACGTTAACCCCTGGAACTCATTGCTGTGTGAGATCATTGAGATACATACAATATTTAAAATAGGTTCAAATAGGGATTAGATAAGTTCAAGAAGTCCATCAGTGGATTTTAGACAACTTGTTTGGAGGATAAGAACATAAGAGCTAGATTGGGTCAGATCAGACCAATGGTCCATCTAGCTCAGTATCCTGTCTCTGACAGTGGCTGCTTCTGTTGCTTAAGAGTGGTGCGTCATAACTCATGATGAGGTGACCCATTCCTGCTACCCACTCCCAGCCCCTGACAGTCAAAGATCTCATTCTCTGTCCAACTTGACTAATGGCCATTTATGGACTTATCCTCTAAGAACTTTTCCAATCCCTTTTTGACCCCAGTTGAGCTAATTGGTCATACTGCATCCCATGACAATGAGTTCCACAGGTGCTGGGCGTCAATGAGAGGGGATGGTTCACTCCAGAATTGCCTTGGGGCTTCTTCTAAAGAACCCAGTACTGGTCATTGTTAGGGAGAGGGTGTTGAGGTAAGTGGGGGATTTGCTCTGGCATAGTCTGGCAGTCCTTATGAGGATAGATCTATCAATGGCTCTTAGCTGATGACTGGGGGATGAAACCTCATACGTATGGGGTTCCTAAATCACAGGTTTGTTATGATACATTCAGGCAGACAGTTGATGTTGGAGGCAGGATGCTGGGCTGGATGGGACTATGTTCAGAGACAGAACCCTGAGCTGGAGGGACTATCCCTGGGAGATGGGGGGACACTGGGGCTGGATGGACCATTCACTGGAGTCAAGATACTGGGACTGGAGAGGACTGTTGGATGGAGATGGGATGCTGGGGCTAGATGGGCCATTGGGGTGGTCCAGTCTGGCAGTGATGGTGATCTTATGAGGCTCATTGTAGCATTCCTTACTAGCCCACAATCAATCAGTCACTCTCACCCACACCCCAGTGCCTTTGACTCAGAATCAAAGTCCCTCCCTTCTGCATCCCACCACCTGGCTCAAGTCACCCTCATTCCTTTGACTCAGAGTTCTTTACCGCCCTCATAGCGTCTGCAAAGTCATGTCCAGCGGAGCTGTTCCGGGTGGTGCGGGGGCTGGTCAGTCCGGCCTCCCTCTGCCTGGATGGGGACTTGTCCCAGGTCCGCTGGGAGGAGTTTGCTACCTACTTTTCAGACAAGATCGTTCAGATCCAGAGCAACTTCGACACTGGATTATGGGGCAGTGGAGGTGGAGCGTGAGGAAATGGAGGCCCCGTCTGGTCCATCTTCTTGGGATGAGTTTCAGGAAGTGACGTCAGCCGATGCTGTGGATGTCCTGGGGTCTGTTAGAGCCACCAGCTATGAACTAGATCCATGCCCGCCCTGGTTGGTGAAAGCCTCCAGGGAGACATTGGGGTCGGTGCTGGCAGGGGTAATCAACGCGTCCCTTCGGCAGGGGAGTTTGCCCCCCGGTCTGAAGGAGGCTGTTGTGCGCCCCCTACTGACAAAGCCATTTTTGGATGTGGATGCTGTCACGAAGGAACATAGGGTCACACACATGTGATACTGGTCTACATGTAGGCTACAAGTCTAGTAAATATGTAAAGCAAAAGGTTCAACATGTATGTAAAGTTACAATTGAGACCTGTAGAATTCGAAGCAGGTACTGTGACACTGACAAAACTCCAGGAAATGGAAAGAGAGAAACAGTGTGGATTTACCCCACAGCGAGACAGACACCTGTGGAGATGCAAATAGGACCTTCCTGTTGGCCTTTTGCCTACATGACAAACCTCGGGTTTCTCCAAGGCGGGAATGAGAAAACAAAGCACTCAGAATTGTTATTTAAGTGAAGGCCATTAAGCCATCTTTGCTATCTCCTGGGCATAGCCATCTTGAGCAATTTCATCTGCATCCTGGATCCTGCCAGCTAGCAAGGCTGGAAGATATGCACTGAGACCAGGACTTTGCTTTCTAGCAACTCAAGAACCAGCACCCAGTCACCTACATCTGTGACTGAGAAGGAATCAGAACTAATAACGTTTGTAGGGTAAGATGCTTATCTAGGAACTTAACCAGTATAGATGAAGAATGCATTATATTTACATTTAATTTCTAGTTACCACTCTGTATCAACTATCTTGCTTATGTAATCAATAAACTAACTTCTTATCTTTATGAAGAAGTGTCTGTGTCTAACATTGGGACACAAGTGAGCAACAAGAGTTTTCAAGCTCTTGGGACCCCAGAGAGAAAGAGTCTGTAAACAGGAAGGATCGGGCCCTTGGGTGACAAAGGGGTTGTCCCTGCTGCAGGCTTGAATCAACCAGAGAGAACAACTGATTCAAGTGGGCTGTGAGCGAGGGAAACTGAGTCACTCAAACACGGTAAAGTGGGGGTGCGGACCTCCAACCCATGACAGACGCACTCGCCAGTTACCGACCTGTCTCTAACCTTCCCGTTTTAGGGAAGGTTATTGAATGGGCAGTGGCACTGCAGCTCCAGGTTCACCTTGATAGCATCAGTTTCCTTGACCCATTTCAATCGGGTTTCCGCCCCAGCTATGGCACAGAGATGGCGTTGCTGGCCTTGGTGGACGTTCACCGCCGGGAGATGGACGCAGGACATTCAACGCTTCTGGTCCTGCTAGATCTCTCAGCCACCTTTGATACAGTGGATAATGGGCTGCTGCTGAGATGGTTGCGAGCCCTGGGGGGTCTGGACGGGACCGTCCTTGGATGGTTCCAGTCATTCATCTTGGGGAGAAGCCAACGGGTTGTCCTGGGGGCTGAGTCTTCTAGCCCCTGGGGCCTGGATTGTGGCATTCCGCAAGGTTCCATCTTGTCTCCACTATTGTTTAATGTATATATGCAGCCCTTGGGGGAGATCATGAGAGCGTTTGGTGTGCATTGCCACCAATATGCTGATGACACCCAACTTTACCTCTCCTTTTCAACCGACCCAGGTCCTGCCGTCTCGGTGCTGTCCCAATGTTTGGAGGCCGTGACGGATTGGTTACGGCAGAGCAGACTGAAGCTCAATCCTGATAAGATGGAGGTGATGGCGGTGGGTAGGGCGAGAGAGTTGTCGGCTCCCCTCATAGAACAGGGGGCTGGGAGCCCTCCCATAACCCAGCAGGTTCAGCATCTAGGGGTATTGTTGGACCCAGATCTCCACCTGGATCAGCAGGTGGAGGTGGTGGCCAAGGCTGCCTTCCGCCAGCTGTATCTGGTGCGGAGGCTACGTCCATATATTTCCAGACCAGACCAGGCCACCCTCATTCATGCCTTCATTACCTCAAGGCTAGACTACTGCAATGCGCTCTATGTGGGACTTCCCTTGATGCTGGTTTGGACGCTGCAGCTGGTGCAGAATGCAGCAGCTCATCTCCTGACGGGGACAGGCCAGCGGGAACACATCACCCCCGTGTTCCATGCGCTGCATGGCTGCCTATAGCGTACCGAGCCAGATTCAAGGTGTTGGTCTTGGCCTATAAAGCCCTGCACGGTCTTGGCCCCTCATACCTCAGGGACTGCCTCGCCTTCCGCGTCCTAGAGCATCCCCTTCGGTCCGCCGGGGGCGCCTTCCTGGAGGTTCCCCGTGTAAAGCGGGGGGCCACAATGGAGAGGACGTTCTCAGTGGCCACGCCGCGACTATGGAATTCCCTCCCGGAGGAAGCCCATCTGGACCCGGGTCTGTTGGTCTTCCGCCAGGCTTGTAAAACCTGGCTTTTCTCCCAGGCCTTCGGAGGGGACGGGGGAGGGGATAAAAGGTTTCGGGGTGGGTGGTAGTGGGGGTTTTTTAGATGGGTTTTAAAATGTTTTTATTTGTTGTGTTTTATTGCTTTATTTACTGCTTTTATGTTGTATGCCGCCCCGAGATGCCATGGGCATGAGGGGGTGACTAATAAATAAATAAATAAATAAATAAATTTCATTCACGTGACTAAGTCTGATCTCACTTCTCTTTCCTCCTTGCCACTCCTCTGCAGACACCAGCCAGGGCAGCAGCTTCACCAGTACCACTGCCAGTACCTCAACTAAATCGGCATTTCTCCCACTCAGACCAGGATGCACTTCTGGGCTCTGCCTTTATCCCTGTGGACAGGTGAGTCAACAAAAGCAAAGCCTCTTGGGTACTAGCCACAGTTCTGGGAGCTACTTCTTTAGAAGGGGGCTGGGAGGCAGGACTCCTGGGTTCTCTGGGAGGGGAGTGGGGGCTAGAGCAGGGAGGCTGGGAGCCAGGACTCCTGGGTTCTCTGGGAGGAGAGTGGGGGCTAGTGGGTTAGAGCAGGGGGACTGGGAGCCAGGACTCCTGGGTTCTTTGGGAGGGGAGTGGGGGCTAGTGGGTTAGAGCAGGGAGGCTGGGAGCCAGGACTCCTGGGTTCTCTGGGAGGGGAGTGGGGGCTAATGGGTTAGAGCAGGGGGGGCTGGGAGCCAGGACTCCTGGTTCTCTGGGAGGGAATTGGGAGCTACTTGATTAGAAGAGGAGGGGAGCTGGTAACCAGGACTCCTGGATTCACTGGGAGGGGAATGGAGGCTAGCATTTTAAAGCAAGGAGTGTGGAAGTCAAGACTTCTGGAAGTGGGGGCTAGTGGGTTAGGGCAGGGGTACTGGGGTCCCTGGGAGCAAAGGCTACTGGATTAGAGTGGAGGGGGAGTCAGATTTCCTGGGTTCTTGGGGAGTGGAGGGGTGTCCAGTGGGTTACAACAAAGTTTTGGGAGCCAGAACCTCTGGGTTCTCCAGGATAGGAGTAGATTAGAGTGGAGGAAGGTTGCGAGCCAGGCATCCTGGGTTCTCCAGGAGAGGAGGGGAGGTTAGTGGCTTAGAGCAGTGGTTTGCGGGAGCAAGAACCCCTGGGTTCTCTGGAATAGGAGTAAGGAGGAGGGTGACAAGTAGGAGAAGGAATGGGATTCAGAACTCTAGGGCCGCTTTTAAATGAGGCATTATTTGTGCATTAGTGAGAGAAGCTGCTTATGTTTGCCCCTAGTAGTAATGCACGTGGATTTGAAAGAACGCCACCTTTTTTCAGCTCGCATATATTAGGTTTTTAGGAGACTCATTCAAATGTACATACTTTTAAAATGCGGTTCTTCTCGCCAGCATTTACATTGCAGTCACGTGTTAGTAATGTCCGGCTTCAGGCGGGACTTGATGAGAGGATAACGAAGAAGGAGTGTTGCAATGGAGTCATGACTCCTTGGGTCTCTCTGGGAGAACACTGGGAGATAATGGGTAGGGAGGAGGGGAGCTGTGATCCAGGACTCTTGAATTCTTTGTGAGGAGAGAGTGTGTGTGTGGGGGGGGTAATGTTTTAAAGCAGGGAGACTGGGAACTAGGACTCCTGGGTTCTGCATGAGGGGAGAGGGGACTAGTAGGTAAGAACTGGGAAGGGGGGTTGGGAGACATGACTCCTGGGTTTTCAGGGAGGGCAGGCTAGTGAGCTAGAGCAGGGTGGCTGGGAGCCAAGACTCTTAGGTTTTCTGAGAGGGGTCAGGAGCTAGTGGAGTTGAGGAAGGGAACTGGAAGCTTGTGGGCAAGAGAAAGGGATGTGGGGGGAGCCAGGAGTCCTTGGTTCTCAGGGTGGGGTGGGGTTGAGGTCTAGTGGGTTTAGAGAGGAGGACTGAAAAGGTGAAAGTTCCCAACCCCCATCATCTAGCCAATGAGCCCCCACTTCCCTCCTACAGAACCAAAGTGTCCTGGCTCTCAGTCCCCCTGCTCTAACCCACTGGATCCTACACCTACTCGTCACCCCTCTGGTGTGGATTTCTACAGTTTTACTGTAAAACAGAGCTTCCTTTCCTCCACACTTTGCATGCACACCCACCCCATCCCCCAGTAATCCTGTGGTCAGAAATACTTGGGCCTGTGTTCCTTAGAGTCATTTCCTACCCCCACCCCTGCAGCCAGTGCTTTTATCTTCTCCACCCCCACCCAAGTGGCTGCTCCTGATAAAAATGAGGAACAACGGAGACGTTACAAGAGCTTTTTGTTCATAGGGCAAAGAGTCCCCCCCCCTCCCCTCCTGCACAATGCATCCATAGAACCCAAGCATCCTATCACTCCCCTTTCCGGACACACTATTCCCAATCTCCAGAGAATCCAGGAGTCCTGCCTTCCAGTTCTCTACTCTAACCCACTGGGCCTTACTCCTCTCCACAGTGAACCCAGTACTTGTGCTTCCCAGTGCCCCCCTCCCCTTAACCACCCCACTCCTTTCTTAGGAAACCCAGGAGTCCTGGCACTATCCCAGCTCCCTCATCTAAGGGTGATTTCAGACGTTACGGGCGGCCGGTTCACCACAGTGAACCCCCAGGGGGGGTGAACAGCGCAACCACGCGCGGGGGTGGAAAA
>QEPC01007323.1:142868-170555 GCA_003113815.1 Sphenodon punctatus
CTAGTGGGTTAGAGCAGGGGGGCTGGGAACCAGGACTCCTGGGAAGGGAGTGGGAGCTAGTGGGTTAGAGCAGGGGGGCTGGGAACCAGGACTCCTGGGTTCTCTGGGAAGGGAATGGTGCCTAGTGGGTTAGAGCAGGGGGGCAGGGAGCCAGGGCTTCTAGGTTCTCTGGGAGGGGAATGGGGGCTAGTGGGTTAGATCAGGGGGGCTGGGAGACAGGACTCCTGGGTTCTCTGGGAGGGGAGTGGGGCCTAGTGGGTTAGAGCAGGGGGGCTGGGAACCAGGACTCCTGGGAGGGGAGTGGGGGCTAGTGGGTTAGAGCAGGGGGGGCTGGGAACCAGGACACCTGTGCTTGTTGAGAGGAGAGTGGGGCTAGTGGGTTACATCTTAATACCATAAAGACTCAGTTTTGGAATGTTTAAAGAAGAGCAGTATGGAAAACAAGGAGTGCAGTCTGATGGATCTGTGGAGCTCATTGACGCATGATGCTGTGAAGTCCAATAATATAGCTAAGTTCCACAAAGGATGTCTTGGATTCATGGAAGACTGGACCACAGTCCATCAATAGCTGTCGGACAATGCCACATGCTCTGCATATTAAGTCCTGCTTTAAATAATTACTTTAAAATAATGTACACACATTTTAAAATTGGTTTGTGCTATCTCTGACTCTTCTCTCAATTTAGAGTGTACCAAGCGCACCACAGACATTGTCTTCCTGATCGATGGCTCAGGCAGCGTCAGCTACAGAGACTTCCAAAGAATGAAGACATTTGTTTCTCAGATCATGACGCGTTTTGAACACAGTGATACTCTGGTAACGAGCATCCAACATGTAGCACCAACCCATACTGTACTGTGACTCATGGGAGCGCTGTGCCGCAGGGAGCAGGGTGGGGGCTCAGCAGGGGGCGCTCTCCCCTCACAGTCAGTGCTGACCCCAGTGTGGCACTAGGGGGCGCTGTGCTGTAGGGACCAGGGTGGGGGCATCAGTAGAGGGTGCTCCCCTCACAGTCAGTGCTGATCCCAGTGTGGCACTAGGGGGCACTGTGCTGCAGGGTGGGTGGTTCAATTAAGGGGCACTCTCGTACTGTGATTGTTCTCCGTGGCAGAAAAGGGAGGCCAAGAGGCAGCGGGGTGGGTGCACAGGCAGCTTGAAGACTAGGGCCTCTAAACTTGGCAAGGGAATAAACTGCCTGGGAAGTTGGGAAATCTCTTTCCCGGGAGGTTCAGAAGAGGAGACAATTTGGGCCAGGATGGGCTAGGGTGAGTGAGTAGAGCAGAGGTTGGGATGGACTGTCTCCTGAGGTCTCTATGAGTCTCTGGATCCCATTGCGCTAACCCCCTCTTCCTCTTCCTCAGTTCTCCCTGGTTCAGTTCTCAACCGACGTAGAGATCCATTTTGACTTCAATGAATTCAGGAGCTCCTCAAAACCCACTCAGCAAGTCATGGAAGTCTTACAGCAACGAGGGTGGACAAACACTATCACTGCCATCAAAGAAGTCCTGTAGGTACCACTCCCGACTGAGAATTCTCCCATCTCTTCTTCCCTCAACACAGTATGAAATTATCCCTCCTCATTCTGGGGGATCAGTGGCCATTCTCTCCTCCTTCATTTCAGTAGTCAGAGATCTCCTGTCTCCCAGTATTAGTAGCATTAGTTGTGTGGCTGGGTACTAGGGGTTTGCAGAAGGCACCCCTACCATTTTCATTTTAGTTTTCGTTTTTGTTTATAAAAAACTTTGTTTTCAGGGGTGTTTGTAAATGACCCTGCCGTTTCCTTTTTTAAATTAAAAATTAATTTTAAAAGAATCACTGCGCATCCACAAATTGCCGCCGGGCTGGTTTGCGTATGTGTGGCCCTTTTCCAAAATGGCTCCAGAAGCATTAGTGCCATTTTGGAAAAGGGTCTGCATGCACAGAATGGCCCCGGCGATCATTTACACTTGGGCAGTGATTTTTTTTTTATTATTATTATTATTATTATTATTTTTAATTAAAAACCAAAAGGGTGGAGGGCGGTAGTGAGCATGCGACTGGAGTAGACGTGGTTAGCTCATGCTCCGACTAGGCCTACTCCAAAGACAGATTTTTTGCACAGCAAGACCTACCAAACGCTTGATTTTTTTTTATTATTTTTTTTTGCGGCTAACCTGCAAGCAGAATGTCCAGGCAACCAAAAAGAAGCGAAAGGAATGCAATTAAATGCTTCTGTGAGGTATGGGCTGCCTCTCAGGCCGATGAGGAAGAAGCCAAAACAACCAACAATGTGGCCATTGCGTCTGCCAAGGAGTCAGAGGGAGAGAGAGATCAGGCCGCCTCAATTATGACGCGTCTTAAAGAAATAAAGAAAGACCTGGTGCAGGCCCGCAAAGAGAGGGTTCCTTAAGGGATCCTTTGAGAATCTAAATAAGCACATGGATGGCATTACTGAACGAGTAGATCAAGCAAGAGGCGCTTGGACGTGGTGGAAAAATCCACTTCAGACCCTCCAAAACACGGTTTCCCAGCTAGCGGCCAAATGCGAGGATCTTGAGAACCACGGGGCTAACCTGCGGTTCCTGGGAATAAAGGAGGGAGCGGAGACCCCAGACATGAGAGCCTTCACAAGCAAACTGATCGCTAAGCTGTTTCCCGCTGAGACCCTGCTCCATGACACCATAATTGAAAGGGCTTATCACTCCCTCAGGCCCAAGCCAATAGGGAAGAGCACTGGTAGCTAAATTTCCATCCTTTCATGACAAAGAAAGAATCTTCAAGTTGCCCCGCAACTCCCCACAGCTAGAATTCATGGGAGACGGGATTAAAATTGACTCCAACAAGCAAAGCGCAGGGCATGGCACAGGTACATGAATTTGCTATCCAAAAAAGGACTAAAACCCCAGCTATGGCTGCCGTTGGTGAGGCTCGCAGTCACTTACAATGGCTCTAAAAGAGTCTTTTCTGATATTGAGGGCTTCAAAGCCTTTGGGAGAGTTTAGGAGTGGTGACGTAGAAGCGGGTGAGGGCTGAACGAGGAATCCAATATGGATCTACCTGGATTACAGACTTAGAGTATTCCTTGAAAAACCTCAAGCTCTGTTTAGGGTACTCGTCATCTGTTATGTTTGCTTGTTATAATACTGGTTTCACTTTTATTGGCCATGTTGGCTGCTGTGTTGAAAGGCCTTGTGGTGCCAGAACGCAGCTGCACTTTAGCAACTTGTTGCCAGGGTGGAAGCAGAGCTGCTCCGTTCTGTGAAAGCTGCTTCACCTGCTCTCGGGATGGTCATCTGCAAGACCAAGGGAAAGGGGGGGGCTGGGGGGGGGCTGAGAGAGAGGGGGGACTTTGGGGGATTTCTTTAAGGTTGTTTCTTTTTAGTTCACTCTATGTTTACTGGTTTTTGCTCTTACTCACAGGACTAGCCTACGCAATGAGATTTGTTGCTCCAAAAGTAACTTGCTGGGCATCCTGGCTCACTGTAACACCACAGGGCTGGTTGTATATTATGCTCATCAAAAGCACAGTAAACCCAGTCATGACTATGGCTAACAAGAAAACTTTAAAGTCTGTCTCTCTCTGAATGTCAGAGGGTTCAATAGCCCAGTCAAAAGAAGCAGACTAACTTTTTTAATTAAGGCCCTGCAAGCTGACCTGTTCTTACAGGAAACACATTTACTGAGTCAAGACACACACAGACTGAAATGTAAGCACATCATGTCTGTCTTTTATGCATGCTCAGCCAAAAAGAAGGCTGGAGTAGCTATTGGCTTTTCTCGAAAAATCACGTTTGATTGTGGGCACCAGATCAGAGACACCGAAGGCAGGTACCTTATGCTGACAGGAAACTTAGAAGGTGAGCTGTTCATGCTTGTAAATATATATTCTCCCAATGGCAAATCAACAGCTTTTTTTAAAGGATAATCAACAAAATTAGAGATAGGGCTGAGGGCCATCTCCTGGTCCAGGGAGACCTAAATCTCCCTCTGACCCAAAAAAAAGATAGGTCTTCCTCTGGAGAGACGGCAGTCTGCCATAATTGACTTGATTGGTGACTTGGGGCTGGTAGATATCAATAGGGTTCTAATCCTGGACACTCTAATTACACCTCCCCCCCAAGACACAGGACTTGTTCAAAAATAGATCATATTTTAGTAGACAAAGGCTTAGTATCCAGAAGCACTATGTTTATATAATGACAATGGGTGTTTTTACACACACACTTCTGCATGTTTGCTGTTACATCCTGAACGTTCTGTGTGTCTAAATCACTTACCCAGATCTTAAACATCCGGCTCTTTGAACTTCTGCATAGAACTTCTCCCAGAACGAGCTCTGTGAACAGCTTGGAAAGCTGGAACTTCTTGACAAGCTCACCCCTTGTAAAAAAAAAAGGCAAAAGCAAATTATTACCCTTAAAGGAGAAATTCATCTACTAGAAACCAGCAAGGCAGCTCAGCAGCTTAGGAAATCCCAGGCAATGTTTTATGATAAGAGCAATAAATGTGACCCGCTGCTGGCAAACTTGGTAAAAAAAATAAAAATAAAAATAAAGCCCTAATACACAGAATCAGGAAACAGGATGGTCAGGTTGCAGTTGATAATAGGGAGATCTCCTCCATCTTTAGCGCCTTCTACCAGAGCCTAGATGAATCCCAGAAGCCAGACCTGGACAATATTAAAGCTTTTTCGGTGCATTGAAAATCCCAAAGTTCTGTCAGGACCATGTTGAGATGCTAAATAGGCAATTTACGGTAGATGAAGTAAAGGAGCTGATCGGGTCTTTGGCAAAGGGGAAAGCAGCCAGCCCAGATGGCTACCCCATAGAATATTGCCAGGTGTTTGCTGACCAAACTGCTCCTCTGCTATGTAGAGTCTTTAACAACATACTGGACTCTGGTAAGATGCCAGAACCCTTCTATTCTGTGAAAGTGGCTTTATGTTTGAAGAGTGGCAGACCAACTGATGAGTGTGCCAGATAGCGACCAATCTCACTGCTGAATGTGCATTTAAATTTATTTTCTAAAACTCTAGCCACTAAGTTGAATAGATGTGGGTCCGCCATCATAGACCCGGACCGAGTCAGTTTTGTCCCATTAAGATTAGGTGCAGACAATGTAAGAAAGGCGGTCAACCTGATGCATTACGTTAACCAAACAGATCAGAAAGCTATGGTCGTTTCAATGGATGCAGAAAAAGTTTTTGACCGCATTGAATATAGCTTCCTGTATGAAACCATGAGAACTATGGGATTTGGGGAACTTCCTAAAATGGCTCAGAGCCATATATCTTTGCCCAGTATCAAGCTGAGATAGCTTATTATTAATGAGGAATTGTCTCCCCCCCTATAGTGCTAGGATGGGGCACACGGCAGGGCTGTCCCCTATCTCCCCTCCTGTTCTATATTGCCCTGGAACCTCTAGCTATTGCCATCAGAGGTGACCCAAAAATGAAGGGGATCCAGATAGGCAAGGCAGACCACAAGGTGGTTAAAGGGTGGTTAGCGTCATGTCTGTTTTCACCCTAAGTTACAGGGAACTAGATTCTGAGTGAGTGGCCAGTACCAACCTCACGTCCTCAATTCAGGATTATGTGTCTGACTAATCAGTTTGACCTGATAGATTTTAATTTAATTAATGGAGGTCTTTTTAAATGGACTTGATTATCATCCAAAAGAGGAACCATTTGAGAAGAGAAATCCTGCCAAGAACCGCAGTAAAATACTTTTCTCTCCCCTCTCAGTGCTGAAAATAAAAACTTATTTTATTTTTATGGTTTTATTATGAATGCTTCTTCTATAAACTGTGTGTTTATAGAAGAAGTGTGTCTATAAAGTGTGTGTGTGGGTGTCTATATTATTTATTTATTTATTTATTTATTTATTTATTATTATATAGTGGCCAGCAAGCGCCTTGTTATATCTGGAAATCTACGGTTTTACATAAGAAAATGTACTGATATGATAAGCGATTTACTCAATAAAAAAAAATATTTTTTAAATGCAGATGAAAGCAAACGACAATAGTTGGCTTATTCATCCATTTTCCTATCCTTATGTAAATAAGGTTATTTATTTATTTATTTACATATTGATTATGCAAATAAAAGAAAACTATACGAATGCAGACTCCTGCTGGGCACAGGGGCATAGCTGTCCGAGGGACAGGAGGGACATTTGTCCCAGGGCCTAATGGGGGAGTACAAATCCTGTCAGCAGAGACCGAGTGGAGGTGCCTGCACCACGCATGGAACCCACCCAGCGTGTGGCACAGGACGAACCAAGCACTGGTGGCGACGGTGGCCGCGCAGCCTTGGCCTCCGGGGCTCAGGTGCAGCAAGTGGAAGGAGGGAGAGGCGCTGCCGTGTCAGAACTGGAGATGGTCAGAGTAGAGGGGAGAGCGGCGGCCCCAGGAAGAGTTTGGGAGCAGCAGGGGTGATTGGGGAACAGGAGCAGCAGTGCCTGCCCTTGGATTGGAAAGGTGAGAGTGACGGGGAGGGGGTGGCCCCCACCCCACCCCCATCATGCACTGTGTTCCTGGGGTTGCGTGGAGGGCTGGATGGGGGCAGGGGATCTGGGGGGAGGGGTCAGTATGGGGCAGGTGGTCACTATGTGGGGGCAGTACCTCACTCCCATTAATGACTCTTAAGGGATTGCATGTGAACTGCAGGTCTCCTGTATTCCTGGGAAATGGTCTCCAAGATGGGGCGCAGGAGGCTATGAATTCAAAACTTGCTTCTGCTGACCCTCATTCTTTCCTTCCAATAAACACCCTGTTCTGCAAGGGAGTCCCCAAAATTTAGCATCCCCTCCCCAGCCACACTGCCAATGCCACCATGCCGTCCTGGCTCCCTGGCTGTGCTGCCGATGCCACCATGCCGTCCTGGCTCCCTGGCCGCACTGCTAATGCTGCTGCAGCTGCCTGACAGTTATTATAACTACCTGGCAGTAGGGAAGGTCCTTCTCTTGTGGCTGAATTCAGATCAGACTGGATCCCCTTCAGTTTGTACTGATGTCACGCCACTGACGCCTATCCCTCAATAAGAACATTTTGGGGGTGAGGGGGATTCCAACCTACACACATGCGTGTGCATGTTTCCTTTGCAGAAGGGAGCTGTTTGTTCCTGGAAGAGGCTCCCGTCCTGAAGCTGCCAAGGTTCTCATTGTGGTGACAGATGGAAAGAAAACGGAAGAAACTTCTTATTCAAGTGTGATTTCGGAGGCGCAGAAAGCTGGGATCATCCGCTATGCCATTGGGGTAAGGAAGCTGCCTGGCCGTCTATTTCTCCATCCCTAACCATCCATCCATTCTCATGCACTTTGTCCGCCTGTCTGTTTACCTATTTCCTAGAACTTTGTCTGTCCAACTCTCCATCACCGTGCAGTGTCACTGCCAATGGCCCCTCCCTTCCAAGCCAGTATCCTGTCTCTGACTGTGGCTAGTACTGGGTGTTCCAGAAGAATACAAGAAAAGGGCCTAGTGGAATAGATCCATTCCCTTGTAAGCGACCGGGCCTTGAACAGACGCCCTGTGGGCCCAGCGTGGTGGTTGGTACTACTAGACTGCCATGCTGTGACTATAGCACTCTGTCCTGGGAGCCTCCTGCTTGGCCCTTGCCCCACGCAACTTCTTGATTGGCTGCCTGCCAGAAAAAGGCTATCTGGCATCACGAGGAAACTGGGTGAGTCATCTTGTCATCCTCTTGTTCAGTCTACTGGCAGTTAATTTCATGGAGCTTCCCCTAGTACTAGGACTATTCAAGAGGGTAAATAGCAACTCCCTATTTACATGTTCCACTCCACTCATGATTTTATAAACTTCTATCACATCCCCTCTGTTGCCTCTGAAGACCACCAGCCTATCAAACCTTTCCTTGTACAGAAGCCGTTCCAAACTCTTGAACGTTTTTGTTTCCCTTTTCTGCACCTTTTCCAGTTCTACTAGATCTTTTTGAGATGGGGCAGCCAGAACTGCACACTAGGGGTGTGCAATTTGTTTTTGTTATTATGATAACAACAATGAAAATTTTCATTTTTGTTATTGTAATAACAAAAAAAGATAATAACAAAAATGAATTTTAATTTTTGAAATAATGGGAAAAAAATTGAAAAAAGTATTTCCAGCAATAACTTTTCTGTTTCTTGTTCAATTCTGGCACTTGGGAAGATTGTATTCCCAATGGAGGGCACTATGTGTACCAAATTATGGAAAGATTGGATAAAGGGAACCAATTTTATAAACAATTGAACATTGTGATTTTAAGAAAAGCTGCATACACATTCCTGACTACAACTTCTTTATCTTCCATCCAATTTTTATGAAACCTGTAAATATTATGTACCTCTCCAAGATTACCAATCCTGCCAAATTTCAGAAAGATTGGATAAAGGGTCCTGACGTTATAAGCCATTAATTTTCACTCAACGTACAATTAGGTTGTGGAATTTACTGCCAGGGGAGGTGGTCAAGGCCACCAGTATAGATGAGTTTAAAAGAGGTTTGAATAAGTTTCTGGAAGATAGTTCCATTAGCAGCTATTGGCCAGATAGGATTGGGGAACAAAACCCTTTACTGTCGGGAGCCTGGGGATGACCCACAGGAAATGGATAGCATGGTGACCTGTTGGGTGCTTCTCCCAGGCCCCCATGATTGGCCACTGTCGGAGGCAGGATGCTGGGCTCGATGGACCATTGGTCTGACCCAGTATGGCACTTCTTATGTTCTTATGTTCTTAACCTGAAAATGCATTTCTGGATGTAACATGTTTATATTCCATCCTGTTTACAAGACATTTGGCAGGAATATATCCCACACCATCCCTGTCATCTCTGCCAAACTACAGGACAATTTGATAAAGGGCCCCAATTTTATAAGCAATTGACGTTGTCCCCTTGAAAACCATTATTCAGATAAATAGCAGCACATGCAGTGCCAGTCAGAGGCAGGCACCTGGCATGGCAGGGGGAAGGAGGATGTAGGAGGGAGGATGGGGAGCAACCCAACAGACTGAAAGACACATTCACTGGCCAATTACTGCATGCTTCTAGCTTTAGAGGACCAATCGGTAGTGACTTCAAGGCAGGCATAGAAGGGGCATAACTGGAACTTTGGGGATAGCATCCCAGCAATCAAGAGACGTGCTTTACACATCCAAGCTTGCCAATTATCATCACAATCACATCCTGCAGCACTGTGACAGAGGACATAAGAGAATTTCTATTGGCTCTTTCCTAAACAGATGCTTCCAACTTCCCAGCAACAAGTGGGGGAGAGAAGTTAGGGTGGTCACAGCACAGAATGAGGATATTTGGCTGACATTTCTTCTGGCCAATTGGCATCACAAACAGATCTTATATCACAGAGACACAAATGCCTGACATAGTCTCATTCTCTGCATATGCCATACAGGCTCATAAAATTGGGACCCTCTATCACATCTTTCCAATATTTACAGAGATGATCCTGAAGGTGTGAGATACATTACTGCCTAATTTCATGTACACTGGGTTACAAAGATGTTACAGGCCGACATACATTTATAAGTTAATTGCTTATACCACCAGGACCCTTTATCCAATCCTTCTGAAAGTTGGCAGAGATATTAAATATGGTAAGTGGTATAAATGTGCCAAGTTTCATCTACATTAAATGTGAGACAAAGAAGTTACAGCCAGAAATGTGTATGTAGATTTTTGCAAAATAACTTAATTCAATTGCTTATAAAATTGGATTCCTTTATCCAATGTTTTTGAAATTTGATACGCATAATGCCTTCCATTGGAGGTACAATCACTCCATGTTTCATCCACATATACTGAAAAACAAAAAAGGTACAGATGAAAATGTGTTTTCCATTTAAACCAACGGAAATTGGAAACAAAAACGAAATTTAAATATTTACGGAAAACGAAATTTAAATAACGAAAACAAATAACAAAATGGGTCCCTGGTGCACACATCTACTGCACACAGTATTCAAAGTGAGGTTGCACCATAGATCTATCTAGTGGCATTCTGATATTTTCTGTTTGATTCTGTATTCCTTTCTGAATAATTCCTAACATTCTTGTTGTCTTTTTAACGCTGATGCACATTAAGAGGATTTCAATGAATTGTCTACAGTGGACATGCTCCCCAAACCCATGCACCATGCAAACAGTGTGTACGCATCTTGTGTGCAAACTGCACACAGACAGGACTATGGCCCACCTGCACGCATAAGCCACGTGTGCAGGAGTTTGGGATCAAGTCCACACCGATTCCAAGAACTTTTCCTACCTACATCACTTGTCAACATTAAATGTCATCTGTTATTTTATTGCCCAGTTATGCAAAATCCTCCTGTAATTCCTCACAGTCTGCCCCAGTCTTAACTATTTTGAATAATTTTGTGTTATCTACAAATTTGATCACCTCACTTTTACTCCCTTTTCTAGATCATTAATGAATACATTAAACAACACTGCTCCCACCACAAACCACTGTGGCACACCACTATTTATATTTACTCCTCTCCAATGTGAAAACTGACCAGTTAATCCTACCCTTTGTTTCCTATCCTTTAACCAGTTATCAATCCATGACAGGACACTTCCTCTCATCCCATGACTACTTAATTTTCTCAAAAGTCTCTTGTGAGGGGCTTTGTCAAATACTTTCTGAAAATCCAACGCTTTCTATATCGACTGGATCACCCTTATCCACATGCTTGTTCACACCCTTAACAAATTCAAATCGATTCGTGAGACATGACTTCCCTTTGCTAAAACCATGATGGTGCTTCTCCATTATGCCATGTTTGTCAATATGCATAATAATTCTGTTTTTCACAAGTGTCTCCACCTGTTTTCCCAGCACTGACATCCAGCTCACCAGTCCATTGTTCCCAGAGTTGCCTCAGGAACCTTTATTTTAAAAAATCGTTACCCTCCAATTCTCCGGTACAGAGACAGATTTTAGTGATAGGTTACATGTTACCAATAGCAGTTCTGTGATTTCATATTTGAGTTCTTTCAGAACTCTTGAGTGAACATCATCTGGTTCTTGAAATATGTTACTGTATTGACTTACTCTAAAACCAATTCTCGCCTTATTTTGATTTGTGACAGTCCTCCTCACCAAAACAGGAAAGTTCCACTGTGAAAGCTGACACACAGACTTCAATTAAGTCCAGATCTCTATCCATGCATGAATTTGCCAGTGCCCGCTGTTTCCTATGATGCTGTCTGACTTCTGGTAGCGGGGGGGGGGCGCATCAAACACCACTACAAGTTTGTTTCTCCTGGACTTAAGCCGCATCTCATCTAAAAACTCCCTACCATGCTCTTGTCATCTCTCTCCCAGACTAACACAAGCTCCTCCTGGCTGGCCTTCCTTGCTGTCACCTTGTTCCTCTCACTTCTGTTCAACACTTGGCTGCCAATCTCCTCCACCTCGCCCATCTGTTTGATCATGTTCAGGCCCTCCTCCTCTCCCTCCATTGGCTCCTCGCTCTCCCATCGGGCTTTTCCTCACTCCTCACCCCCACAGACTGCACTCACTGCTCTCTCCTGCCTTTCACTCAGGGTTACTTTCTCTCTTATAATTAAGCCATGCACCATGCACCTGTGACTTCTCAACTTGGTCTCCCTCTATCTTCCTGTGTTTCCCTGTCAGTTGTCTCCCCTCCCTTGTCTTTCCTGGATTGTAAGCCCCTTGGGGCACAGACTTATCTCTGGATTGTTCAGTGCCAGGTACGTTGCTGATGCTATATAAATAATTAATAATTAGAGGCTGCTTGCACACGTGCTGATTCTGCCCCGTGTTAAATTAGCAGTAACACAGCGGCTTCTGAGCGTACATGAGAGGTAGGCTCCCACTCCCTGAGGAAGGCTCCCACTCCTGCGGCTGATTAAAGTCTCAAAAACAGCTAAACAGCCACATGGGTAAACCCCCCAAAAAACAGAACAGGACAGGGCAAGCGTATAAGGAAACTCTGCACCATTATTAGTCAATCTCAAAAGAATCAAGAGGCTGCACCAGCACATGAACCAACAATGGCGGCGAGCACACCAAGCTCACCGGAGTGAGAGAGTGCCAACACCAACGGTGAGATAAAACAAACCCTTAAAGAAATTAAGGAACAAATGTTGCTGGAATTTGGAAAGGTACATACCACCCTAGATGTGGTAAATAAAAAAGTGGAGAACTTAACAAACCGTATAGACAACACTGAAGAGCGGATTGTAACTATAGAGCCAAGAGAGCTCAAGACTGACTCCCGACTGCAGCAGTTAAATAAAAGGGTGCAGGAGTTAGCTGACAAATGCACCGATCTGGAAAACAGAAGCTGGAGAAATAATCTTCAGTTCCTTGGTGTAAAAGAAGGTGCAGAGGGACAAAATCTCGGAGAGCTTATACAAACAATGCTCCAACAACTGTTCCCTAGGGAGGTTGAAGCACCATGAGGCCGAGATGGAAAGAGCACATAGATCTCTACAGGCTGAGACCGGCTGCAGATGCACCCCCCAGAGCTATCATTGTAAAGTTCTATAAATTCCAAGAAAAAGAACAAATCCTAAGACTGGCCAGATCCTCCAACAACTTAGAATATCAAGGTGCCAAGATAAAATCTTTACTGATATGGCAGTAGAAACATGGAACCAACGCAGAGTGTGGCACAGGTATATAGGATCTTTATAGGCGCAGGGGCTCAAACCGCAGATTGAATAACCTGACAAGCTTTCCATAATATATGAAGGGAGGAAAAAATTCTTTCTAAAGCCAGAGCAGCGTGAATTTTTCCTGCAATCTGATCCAAGGCTGAAAGATTTTGAACTGCTATCTGGAACTGACAACAGATGAAGTTAGCAAGGACTGTAAGTCCAGAGACCTATTAAAGAGTACTGGAACTCTATAATAGAAGAGCATGTGACATGTTAACTTTGAAATAGGTTGCTTTGTTGGGCAGAGCTTTTTATCTGTGAGTTATTTGCAACCCCGTTGGGTTGAGAAGTTAATTTACTACTGTGTACCAGAATAAACAGTACACACATAGGGTGCAATCCAACACCCCCGTGCAGTGTGCCCCTACGCCAGGTGCAGTTTACTTACGCTGGTGCACGTGTGCACATGCGCAACCAGTGACCCGTGCACAGCAAGCCGCTTACCACAATGGCAGCCCCTGCCGATACAACACACACACACGAGCCCACACACACCATGCCTGCTCCATCCCCCGGGCTGCAGAGTGTGTGAGCTGTGGGGGTCGTATCAGCAGGGTCACGCCATTGTGCCAAGTGGTTTGCTGCGTACCAGTTGTGCATGTGCATATGTGCGCTCACCACCTGGCCAGGCATTGCGCCAGCGGGCGGTGTATGCCGCCACTTGGATTGCACTCATAGAGTAAAAAATGCTTATGTAAGGTTACACAGGATGATGTCAGTGTTGGTACTAGGGAACCCATAGAAATGGAGAAATAATCAAGTCCTAAAACTTAAAGCAATGTTGGGGGCTAGTAATATTACACTGAGCAAGGTTTGTAATGTGATATCCCTGATAAATACGGAAAGCATTTAGAAAAGCGGTATCCCAAGAAAAGTCACTAGCATAAGAAATACCGAAGTTGATAAATCCCATAAAGGAGGGTCTTTTAGCCCTATAAATTATATTAAGGAGGCTGCAGCCTTTATATTTCTGAGCTTAACAAATTACACAACTGGAGACCTTTAGCCCATAAGAAAGCATTAAGGAGGCTGTGGCTTTTATCTTTCTGAGATAGGTGTTATAAAAAGAGGAGGTGAAAATTATAGAAACATATGTTCATAAGTCCTTTAAATAAGAAAACTAAAACGTATTAAGGAGAATATGTTTTGTTATAAAACAAATATTAGTACATTATATCGAATACGGATTTGCTCATGCCATATCAGCAGAGTGAAATCATCATGAGACTCAATTAGAAAACAGCAACAAAGACAACAAGGAAAGAGGTATATTTAAGCTTAATGAAAAAATAAATGTTACAAAAGTTGCCTGGAAGGAGTGGAGCGCCGATGCCTCAAAGAGAGAAGTGAAAAGAAGGAACCCTCTTTGAAGCATAAACAGAATGGAGATAATAAGCGGATTTTCGCTTATAGGCATGTTAAGGGACATAAAGGGGTCGCTGTGGGAGATACTTTATTATTATTTATTTTGAGGGACTATAATGAGAAATGCAGCATGATAGATTTCCCAGAAGAGAAAGGAAGAGATAAATATGGTTAAAATAACCACTATTACCCTAAAGGTCAAGGGGATAAAACACAGAACAGAAGGCTGAGGTATAGTTTCTGCAGGAGATACACTTGCTCTATAAGGATGTCTCCAGGCTTAGAATAAATACTGTGAACAAATGTAGGCATCCTGTGTCAAAAATAAAAAAAGCCAGAGTAGCAACTGGATTTTCAAAAAAACCAGAAATTTACATTAATTGATACTATAAAAGATGAGGAGGGGAGATTTCTACTAATCAAAGGATTTTTGGAGAAGGTGACTCTAGTAAATATATACACCCCAAATGAAAGTCAGCATTCCTTTATGACCAAACACCTTAACATAATTATGGATAACATAGAAGGAATCCTAATAATTCAAGGCAATTTAAATAGTGCAATAACTGAGTTGGACAGGTCTGGCCCCTTTGAATAAGCGGGAATGCTCAGAATATAAAATTGGCAGACTACTAACCCAACATGGTCTTATAGATGTATGGAGATTCCTGCACCCCCACAACTCGAGACTATACATTTTATTCTATCCCTAAGGATTCCTATTCCAAAATTGACTACTGTCTCCTGGATAAGAAAAAATAATTGTTACCAATCACAAATTATTCCCTGTGTGGTTTCTGATCACTGTGCAGTTACTAAGCCTATATCCGACAAAACTAAAAGAATCTGGATGTTAGACAGGAAAATCTTAAAAGACCAAATAGTAAGAGAAAATATAGATTAAAATATTTTGAAACCAATACAACGCAGGATGTATCTCAACTTACTCTTTGGGACGTAAGCAAAGCTGTAATAAGGGGCAAGTTCATCTCCCTTATCTGCAATGATTATATAAAAATAGAAGACTACGTAGATGTGAGTTAAACCAGCAGTTATAAAAATTAGAAAAACTGCAAAACGCAGATCCCACCATGTCCAGAGCAAAGCAAATTTTAGGTATAAAAGGAGAAATCAGTGCACTGGAAACTGAGCATACAGACTGTCAGCTCAGAAACCTACTATTTTAATACAAATAATAAAGCAGATAGGGCCTTAGCCCGATTAGTACAAGCTAAAAGGAAAAAAGCCTGGATTTCAGCATTAAAATTACCCACAGTAAGCAAAAAGACATCCAGGACAGCTGTTTTACACTAAACTTAAAATCCCAAAACTCCGTGCAACACAGGCTGCCTATTTAGACACTCCAATAAAGACAAGAGAAGTCAAAGAGGCAATACAAAAAATAACTAATGGAAAGGCCTGCAGGCCTGACGGATTTCCCATTTAATATTACAAAACATTCAAAATAAGTTAATCCCACCACTAACAAATACACTGAATTATATAGTAGAGAGCGGTCAAATGCCACCTTCTTTTAATGCAGCCATCATCACATTATGTTAAAAAAAACCAGGGGAAAACCCAGAGGAATGTGCAAGCTACAGGTCAATATTGTTATTAAATGCAGATTATAAAATCTATACAAAGATCTTAGCAGAAGGGCTGGCCAATATCATCAGGGCAGTAATTCATTCAGATCAAGTTGGCTTTATCCCTTCTAGAACGGGGCCTGATAATGTGAGAGAAACTGTCAATCTAATGCATCATATCCAGAAAAAACGGATTACATCCCTCATTATATCAATGGATGCAGAGAAAGCCTTCGATCAGGTCGAAAGGAAATGTTTAATAGAAACCCTAACAGCAATGATCGGGTAAGTGATAGTATATTCTGATCAGGTTGTTGGGTCAATTTACTGTATGGCCTTTCAGGGGGAGATGGGGGGTGGTTCTAAAGGAAGCAAATGGCACAGAGGGCAAGAATCTCCAGCTGCTATTATGGACTCGCCAAAATACAAGTGTTTCAAACTTGATGGAACAGTGAGAGGTATGCGGTCTCCGCTAAAGCTTATGAACAAATTTCAGACTCTGGAAGATACAGACAATGAGACCGAATTTAACCCAGAGTCATATGCTCAGTGCAATCCTGCAGTGTTGGTGCCAAGGCTGGCAGCCCCAGCTAAAAATTGTGGGACAGAGAGTTCTAAGGGGGAGGTAAATTCAGATGGGTCTTGGGCTGATCCCACTGTTGGTGATGCCTTAAAAACCCAATGTCATTTGATTGCTAAATCTGTGGCCCTATTGTTTGCCAGTGTGTCAGATATGAGTAAGTCTTTGATCTGGGTTAGGGAACAGTTGAAGGAGGTTACAGCGAAAATTGACCTCCTGCAACCAAATATAGATGGTGGTGAGGTCAATTTGATTAATAATAATTCCCAGAGAAATAGATCTGAGGCAGATCACTCAGATAAACCCAAAAGGCAGTTTAGTACTTCTTATTCTGCAAAAGACTTACGATCATGGGTGGTGAATAATAGGGCAATCTGGGTCAAAGTCAGGCCTGGAACTAATGATGCTATTCCTAGTTGGGAGAGTCCCAAGGTAGTGGCCAATAATATATCTGCCCTTTTGCGGATTAGACTGGATGTCTTGGAGATTGTCAAAGTGGTACATCTGAGTCAGACAAGAAATAGCACTTGTGTGCGGGTTTTTTAAAAAACATCCTATTTGGTCAGGAAGTTATTCTTGGCCAGAAAGTATCTAAGGTCAAGAGGAATTTCCATAGACAGAGTGTTTGACTGCAAAAGGGATGAGGGGGATGTTGGGTTTCAGGGGGCTCCCTCTGTGCCTTACCTTTCTTCACCCAATAAGACAACTATAAGTCTAAGGAATATGGATATTAAGAAAGTATGTACAGGCTTGAATATTGGGGGGCTGGAGGAGGATATGGAAATCAATCTGGAACCACAGGATAGAAATCTGCTGAGGGAGGAAGAGGAAGCAATATCCAAGATAGAAGTTAAGAGACCCCAGATGGAGCAAACCATTAGTTTAGAGACAGAGAGTTCAGTCGAGGATGTGGATAGCAATATTATAGTGCAGGATCAAGGGGTAGATATAGATACGGGTGAGAGCTGTGAAGGGAGATTTTCTATTATGGATACAATTAAGGCGTATCTGGATGATAGCTCAGGAGGGGTAGGGGAATCCCCCCCTTTAACGATATTTAATAGGTTATCTATTATCGATCAGGATATCCTGATCCAAAAGTTAGATAAGATTCGGAATAACCTTCCACTTACTACACTATCCTATCAGGCTGGTAATCTGCAGACCCATGATTTCCCATATCACCCAGTACATGACCTTGAAGTGTTAACTGCTGCCCGATATCTGGAGCAGGATGAATTGGGCAGTGCTACTGCCCTCATAGGGGGGACCCAAGGAGATAGGGCGGTCCCAGCTATGTGTGTGGAAACTCCCTTGCAGAAAGATGTGTGGCCTACCTGTATTGAGTATAGGGACGGGTTGCCATCTGAGGGCAAAGGAAGTAGGGAAGCAAAGGACTGGGCAGGAAACTAATTTACATCCGGGAGATAGTCTCCAGATCTCTCAAAGTATGTTCCCTGTGCCATTCCAAGGAGGTGAACCTTTGCAATGATGCCATAGCGCCATAGTAGTTCCAAGAATTTGAAGAGGTTAGTGAAGGTACTTCTGAGAAATCAAAGAAGGCAGAGATTGTTAAATTTAAAGACCAAGATTCAGGTTAAGAGGGAGCTTACGACTGGGCAAGATGACATCTTAGGTTTCTCAGAGGTAGAGGCTGTTAGGTCAGACTGGATTCCAGTTCACAAAGGTGTGCCGACTCTTTTGAGTTGGGCTTCTTGGAATGTATCAGGGTGTAAATATAAATTAGTGGACTTTGAGTGGTCGGATTTTCTGAGAAATTATGACTTGGTATTCTTCCAAGAAACCTGACTCTGGGAGGGAGAGATTCTGAATATCCAGGGGTTCTGGGTATATACAAGTCCAGCTATCAGTGGCAGAGATCAGGGGCTGGTATCAGGAGGACTTGCCATATTAGCGGCAGATAAATTTCTCAACCTATGCGACTCACTGCCAACTGGGAGATATGAACTCCAGTTTGAATTATGGGAACTTCCCTATGGAGGACAAGTGTTGCTTCTTAATGTATACATTCCACCGTGAACCTCTCAATGCCTCCCAGATGTCTGCTTGGTAAAACAGGAAAACCTTATATGTAACTTGGGCAAGCAATATCCGAAGGCGATACTGCTTGCAGCAGGAGATTGGAATTCCAGGACCAGTTCTACCTCGCTGGAAGATGTATGTCCTAGTTTGATCAGTCTAGGTAAGATCCCTCGGAGGCGAAGTAGAGATTTGGCCAAAAATGAATCAAGGGAGTGTATGCTGGAATTTCTATATGTTAATGGACTGACCATACTAAATGGAAGGGGAGCTGACTCCGAAGGTAATTTTACTTTTACGAATTCAAATGGGAGAAGTGTCATTGATTACATTGTGATCCCTGTAAGTTATTGGGATCAGTTTGAAGACTTCCAGATTATAATAAGGCCAGAAAGTGGCCATAAAGTGTTGGAATAAAATTACCTAAGAGGTCTGAGTGTAATCCCTTGTGGCAGTCAGTAGATAGTGAAGGGAAAATAAGGAGCCGTATTAGATGGACCTCCCACCATTTTGTTATGGTATTGGATTTGCTGTGGTCACAAGAATTGCTTGAAACCAGAGAGCGCATATTGTAAGGAAAGGAAGATGATATGGACTCGCTCTCTGAAGACCTCAATAATATTATATCTATGTTGGGGTCGGAGGTTCTGTCTAATTAATCAAAGGATACATTAATAGGTGGTTTGACAAGGAATGTCGGTTATCCAAAAGTAGACTTATTTGAGCCAAAAAACGTTGGGCTATAGCTTATATAAATGATTTATGGGTAGAATATGTGGAAGAATGAGGTAAATATAAGCACTTGCTTCCGGCAAAAAAAGTTAGATATTCATCCATGATTTGGGCTAGGTTGGAGATAGCGGCCTATATGAAAGATACTAGGCAATTCTGGATGATAATTAACTCTACATTGAAAGCCACAGCTGGTCAATCAACACCACTGATAGATGAGGATACCTGGACTGGCTTTTTTGCTAAACTCTATTGCCAAGAGCAAAATGAGATGGAGGTAGAAGAAGCAACTATTTTGGAGGCCCTAGGGCAGTCTAACAATGAGTCATTTTTTGATCCACATGTTAGTGAGGAAGAAATAGTTGTGATAATTAGATCACTCAATTTCAGAAAGGCCCCAGGTCATGACCACCTGATTGCAGAAGCATTGCAAGCTAGTGAAACTTGGTGGGCCCTGTTACCGTTACTAGCTACTTATTTTACCTTGATTCATAGGTCTAAGAAGATCCCTGTAGCTTGGGGCATGAGTATATTAGCTCCTATATTCAAGAAGCGTTCTCCTAGAGATCCAGCCTGTTATAGGCCTATAAGCCTGTAACCAATTTTAGGCAAGGTATTTTCTAAGATGTTGTTGGGGCATCTAGAAAGATGGGCATATGAACAAGAGCTAGTCCCGGATGAACAAGGAGGGTTCCATCCATGATGGATAACTGCTTCATATTGTCACATATTATAGCAAAATACACCAAGATAAGGACTGGGAAATTTTTCCTAGCCTTTATAGATCTGAGAAAAGTTTTTGATTCAGTCCCGAGGGGGATATTGTGGAATAAACTGTTTCGACTCGGTATTGATAAGGAACTATTGACACTGCGAATCCATGCCCACTCTGGAAATGTTGTGAGAATTAGACTAGGTCCACAAGGAAGACTGTCAAAACCGATACCAGTACAGAAGGGGGTTAGGCAGGGTTGTGTGCTTCCACCCTTATTGAACATCTTTATAGGTGATCTCATCCCTGCCCTAATATATAAAGATAGTCATTTGCCTAAGGTTAGGGACAAGACAGTTGCTGCGTTGTTGTATGCAGATGATATAGTATTGCTGTCACAAACAAGGGGGGGTGGGTATGTTAAATCAACTCCGGAATTTGCTAGCATATTGCAAATCCAATGAACTAGTTATCAATCTGGATAAGTCCCAAGTAATGGCTATGGGAGGAAGATCTCGCAAATACCCATGGAAAATAAATGATAGTGAATTTGCACAAATGGATTCCTATAGGTACTTGGGTATTACCTTTAGTAGAAACGGGCTATGGACAAGACACAAGAAACAAATTGCGTTGAAAGCCTCGACAGAGGCAAAGGGGATTTTAAGGCTAGCAGATGGATCTACGCAGGTTAAGATCTCTACTATCCTGAATGTATTTAAGGCCAAGGTCCAGTCTATGTTGGCCTATGGAACATCAATAATCCCCTTTGAGAAATTCAATGATTTGGAGGTGGTTCAGAACAGGTTCTTAAGGAACCTCTTAAGAGTGCCCCATGGTACTCCAAGTGCTGTATTAAGAGCAGAAACTGACATTGTATCCATCACCTTTATTGGGAAGCAGTATGATCTTCGGTTTTGGAATAGGTTGTGTAATCGGGAGGAACAGACCTTGGCTCATCAGTGTTTGCTGGAAGAATTAACTTATGATGGGGATCAGAAGTATCCATAGATAACCTATGTAGCCGTATGCCAGCTTGGGGTTTTCCTTTGCTGGTTTCTGGGGGAAAGATGCATCCCATCGGGGAAAAATGATCTCTAATAGAGCTGTGGATATAGCCTGCCAGGAGGATTTGATGGCAGCCCCTACATGGAAAGTGGCCCCATGGTATTCCCAAATAAAGACAGTTTACAAGTTTGAGGTATATCTGGATAAACCTAGGGAACCATCTTTGCATAGAAGTTTTACCCTTCTGCACTTCCAAATGTTCTGTTCAGCGGTCACATTAGGGCAATATGGAGGACAACCTTATGATAAGCGAGTTTGTCCATGTAACAATAAGTACGTAGAGGACTTATCGCATATGTTATTCCACTGTGCTTTTTATGAGAAAATAAGAGAGGTGTGACTTAAAGCATTGTGGATAGTGAAGGAGTACCTTACAACTGATCAGAAAATTATACGTTTACTAATGACAAATGTTGAGGAAGAGATGAGATTGATAGCAACCTTTACCTATTTGGCTAGTAGAATTCGAGAAGAAGAGGTGGCCTAAGGGTATATTTGCCTATAATAGGAAGTAAGAAATTTAATAAGGTATATGCTTGTAGTAGCAACAAAGATACTAGTCGAATCATAGAGATTCTCCTTAGTGATCCCCTGTGGTGGGGAATGCCCTTGTAACATCTGATGGGGAACCGGAAGTTCCCCCCCAGATGTTAACCACGTTCAATCCCCGCCAGGAATCTCATTCGACACGCGATCGGCTGGTCCGGCAGGGCCGGCAGGGCCAGCACCGATCGCGTGGTGAATGAGATTCCCAACAGGGATGAAGGGGCCCGTCATGTCTGGACAGCGATCATGATCCGGAATCCCCACCGGGATTCCAGACCGTGGTCATTTTGGTCGGGCGCTGCGGCCGCATTGGCCGCGGCACCCGCCCGTCTCCCCAGAGGGCGGGGGGGCGGCCGGCCGCACGTTGCGCTGCGCGGCCCCTCCCCCTCCCCAATTCCCCGCCGGGATTCCCCGGCACGTCTGTTGGCCGTGCCGGAGTGATCCCGGTGGGGAATCTAAGGGTTGTTTCCATGATGGGGCGAATGCCGCCCCTTCACGTCTGAAATCACCCTTTGTTAGGTTTTGCTGTATCTGTTGTCCGGTTTTGTTTGTTTACTTGTTTATTTGTTTGGCCAAGGTGAAAGCCAGCGCCATAATAAAAGTATCAGAACAGCAATGCATTTTAGTAACAATTTTCTCATTTTGGTGAAGACCATTTATAAAGCACCAAAAGCACAAATAATGGTCAACGGAGAATTATCTGACCAACTTCAACTACAGAAAGGAACCCGGCAGGGCTGCCCCTCTTCGCCATAAGGGAGGAACCCACAATAAAAGGAAGACCAGTGGGGAAAAACACACTACAAGTTATCTCTAGATGCAGACAATATGCTTGTATACATAACTGACACTCACAATTCAGGCCCAAAACTATTACGATTAATGAATTACTTCAGTGCAATCTCAGGGTATATCAAAATTGTCTGCTATACTTTATAACACTGACCCACAAAAAAAAGTGAAATTACTAGAATAATTCCCTTTCAAATAGAAGACGACAAATTTAAGTATCTTGGTATATGACTGCCTGCAAAATTAGACAAATTATGTAGCTATGACTAGTTGACTATACTAAAAACCATAACCACATAAATAGACACTTGGGGCAGGCTGGTATGTTCTCTGTTAGGATGCTTAAACTTATTTAAAATGATGATCCTTCTCAAACTACTATATGTTATGACAGCCATCTCAATAGACCTTCCAAATAGTTTTTTTGACAAAGTAAATAAAACAGTTTTTGGTTTTGTCTGGAAGGGAAAGCAACCCAGAGTTAGCAACGCAACACTGTGGAGTGACAGAACAAATGGAAGACTGAATTGCCCACATATGCGTTTCTACCAACATGCTTCAAACCTGAGAGGTGTGAAACTTTGGTATCGTGAGAGTAAAGATGTGCAGTGGGTGGATCTAGAAAAAAATACGTTAAACTTACCTGGATTTAAAGCTGTTTTAACAGAACCTAACTATATTCATAACACAGCACTGATAAGAGAACATCCTTTTGCAAAAGCAGCAATGACCCTATGGGGACAGCACGAACATAAGACTGCTGGTAAACACTTTAAAAGAAAACACTGACACTAAAAAGCAAAAAGTCGCACAAAACCTGAGACATAAGCTACAGCAAAAAGGGATAAATCAAATTTCCCAACTATACACCAATGAGAAATTTAAAGCACTTGAAGACTTAGAAAGACTTCTACAAACAAGAATACATTTCTTGGATTCTGAACAGCCTTTTTAATACAGCAACTGTACGCAAAGCAGTAACATGTCCAATGTCTAAGTTAGAAACAGTCCATATGGATGCTCCATCATACAAAGGGACAATATCCTTAATCTATAAGAGCCTGATCGCTACATGGTACAAAGACAAGGCTAAATACTTTGATAAATGGGCTAATGATTTAAATATTGAATGGACTGAAGAGCACGCGCACCAAGTACTGAACTGAATGCATCGAAGCTCCAAATCCTTGGAAATACGTGAACCACAGATCAAACTAGTGATGTGGTTGTACCTCACGTCATCACGAGTAGCCATGTTCCAAAGAGACCGTTCAGACCAGTGCTGGAATGGGTGTGGGAAACAGGAACCGCTTCTACACTGTGCATGGCACTGTCCAAAAGTCCAAACATTTTGGAAAATAATATGGAACTACCTCAAGGACATTACAGGTCTCGATATACCTTATTAATCAGAAATAGCATAACTTGGACTATATCCTGAAACTGAACTACTTAACTACTATAAGGACACGTGTGAAGCAATCTTCTCTGTGGCAATAAATGTTTTAATGCACAATTGGAAGAATGTTCTACAGCTAGATGAATGTATGTGGATACAGCGCGTGTGGTTCACCATGTCCATGGAATCCTGACTGCAGAAATAGATAAGTACAATGACTTTTATGTGAAATGGTTCCCCCATATAGGAAAAATTAAAACTTAAATGTGACACTCAGGGTGAAACACCGTATTTACATGAGAGAGAGCGAGGAGGTATAATAATAATCGGGAAACACATTAAGCTGATATGGTTCCTTCCAGTACTAAATTTTTTCTCTCCTTTTAGTTTATATCTCTCACAGCGACATGGGGTAGGGGCTGGGGAAAAGAACATACATAGAACAAAAACCAAATTGCATACTCTGATACTAAAAAAAACACACCCTTTATTGATGACCAAAAAAATGTATATGACAGAGTACATTAATACCATGTCTGTATAATTTAAGCAACGTATGCAAACTATACTGTACAATATACTGTACAAATATCAATTAATATAATTAAAAAGTTTATTTTAAAAATGTTTTAGCAGTAACACAAGATTCCTGCTGGATGGCAACGCCCACATTATTATCCTTCCATTGTTTTTTCCCCCTGCACCAGGTCACACGACCATAAGGGATCCGTTATTATATTTAATGGATCCCTGTAGACGTTCTGACACTAGTGTGACAAGACTGTCCCGGTCCCAGAGTACCTTTACCAGGTGATCTCAGAGCTCCCAGCCTGTTTTCGCTCTGTTCCCACTGGCAGATTGGATGATGCCTCCGCTGCTGGGTTGCACTGTCTCTCCGTTCTGTGTGCGCCCTCTCCCGGGACCTCCCACTCACCACCCTACACACTAAACTTTTAGCCTCAGCCACGCTCCCCTGGACTTAATGATGTAGGCTCTGGTCAGAGATGGAAAGGGCCGGCTGCCCTGGACCAGAGCCGGCAGCAGCCACTCCATTACAGGCAACCTCTACACATTGTAATTTTTGCGTACGTTAACATCATGTTAAAAATTAACCCCATGCACACATTCCAATCTCATGTTAGAAGAAACTCACGTTGGTGTTAGAGTTGGATTCCCCTGCCCTGACATCCGTGATGTAATTTGTGTTAATTTCCATGCTGAATGAGGAAAGGTGCATGCACAAGTTACAAAATCTCACGCCAGATAGAAATTAACGTGAGATTGTGTAATGTGGGCAAGTGGCCTAAGGCCCACTTGCCCACGTTACCAAGGCACAGCAGAGAAATTCCCAGAAGATTCCTGGTGGCCAAACTCAAGAGTAGCTGTGAATGTGGGCACGGGGGATTATGTGTCATCAGGTGCGTCCCTTGGTAATTTATCTCACAGATCACAGGGCTGGATTCTGAGCCCTTTCAACCATCAGAGAAATCGCCGTAGGATGCGTCGAATGACACATAATCCCCCACGCCCACATTTAGAGCCACGTGTGAGTTTGGTCACTGGGAGTCTGCCCGTGAGTTTCCCTGCCGTGTCTCGGTAACGTGGACAAGTGGCCTAAGTTTCCAATGTTTCTAACCTTTCCTATTTTCCTCATTTTGGACTAACGTTCCATCTTTAAGAAGATTTCTCTGGCATGTAACATTTGTCTTGCTGCCTTTTTTGATTTGTGGAATATGGTTGGGGCCCATATTCCACAAATCAGAGAAACAGCTGAGGGGCATTAGAGACCAAGTACAAGGTGGGAAGTGGGAGCAGGAGAGGCTGGGAACCCAGAACTCAGATTTGTCTCAAATAATCCATCCATCCTCATAGACTGCATCCTTCCATCCATCTGTAGCAATGAGGAGAATTTAGTTGTGTGAACATGGGTCCCAGAATATGGTCTTATAGATGGTGTCTGTGGGGATTGATGGTGTGTAGAGAAATGGATCTTGGCTGATATCAAATGAGATGATACCCCACTGCATCCCATGTTCAGTCCATGCAGCCCTCACTCACAGTGGGCAGGTGTTCTTCCCCGCCGCCCTCCACCCCCACCCCTGAGAACGAAGCAGTCGCTCCTCAGACGCTCTAGGCTTTCTCTTGCGACTTTGTGGTGCTGTGCTGCATGCGTAAAAGGGTGCATGCAGCCTAATTGATGGGATGCAGATGCATGGACACGCATTAGCCCAGGTTCACCTTCACCTGCACAGCGGGCTCCACATTCTCCAAAGCCCTGCTGTGAGTCAGGGCTGCGGGGCCAGTGGGTGTTGGCTGAGGGGCCGGTGTGGCTAACACCTAACAAACAGGCAAGCAGACACCCACCTGGTTGGGCTAATGTCATCTTCTTCATCTTTACTCTCTGTCTCCCTCTAGTGGTTGGAATGGGATTCTCAGCCTAGCTCCCAAAAGCCATAGCTGAGAATCAAGGCATTTAGCCCCTAAGACTTCTCTGTCTCCAAATTACCTTCTCTCTCCTCTTCCCCTCTGGCAGGTTGGAAATGCCTTCTCCACTCAAGATGCCATGCAGGAGCTGAAGGACATCGCCTCAGACCCCGACAGTGATCACGTCTTCCGGGTGAACGACTTCAGTGCTCTACAGGGCATCCAAGACAAGCTTCATGAAAAGATTTTTGCCATTGAAGGTAGCAGAGTCAGAGGGAGAGACGCCCCCAACACAACGGGAATGTCGGAGACAAACTACAGGGTGGGGTCTGGGAGCAGCAGGGTCTGGGAATCCGGAACTCAGATTTCTCTCAAATACTCCATCCCCTCACTGTAAAGTATCTGTCCATGTTTTATTCTCTGAATTCATCCCCTGCCAGTATCTAGCACTAGTATTACTTACCAGTGGACTGGATGGCTTAGTGGGATGCCAGAGATTGGGGAATGGGAAATGTGAATTTCCTGTCTGGGGGTACCGGCTCTGATCTGGGACCGGCTGACTCAAGGGGGATATCAGGGTATGGGATCTGGGGCCTTTCCTCTCTAAGGGTCACTCTTGTGTCTTCCCCCACAGGCACACAGTCCCAGAACAGCAGCTCCTTCCAGCTGGAGATGTCCCAGGAAGGATTCAGTGCCCTGCTGTCCCCCGTGAGTGACTCGCAGATTTTTCCACAACAAAGGCTTCTCTGGGTTCCAGTCTCCTTTTATTAATGCCTGTTCACATCTTCAGAGCTAATCAGAATCTTCCTGGTACAATGCTTGGATGGGAGACTGTGGTCAGTGCTTGTAAAGAGTCTGGTTCCGAAGGGGGTGATCTCCTATCTGACAGCGCAATCTAGTGTATGAATTAATTCCCAGTTGTTCTGCTGTTTTATGTGACTTTGCTCTTCATATGGTTTAGGACGGGTCTGTACTGGGAGCAGTGGGAGCATATGACTGGTCTGGAGGCATATTCCTGTACGGGACCAGTGGGGAGCCAACGTTTATCAACATGTCCCACACCAACAGAGACATGAACGATGCTTACCTTGGTGAGAATAATTGGTGTCTTTGTTGCTTCTTCCCTGTGTAAACTGATGCCCCCTCGCCAGAGGCGGCTGCATCTCATCTCAGGGGAGGGCTCCCTGTATAAACAGCCGCCCCCACCCTAGAACCAGTGACATCTTGGCTCCAGGAATGACAGAGCAACTGAAGTAAGAACTGAGCTGAAAACCAAAATGAAATTCCCTCAAATAGGTTCTCGCGTGTTTGCTTTGTACCCATCTTGGCTGGACTGATGCGGCTTTCCTTCCCCTTTCCTGCTCCAGGTTATTCAGCTGAGGTCGTCCAGCTTAACAAGCAGCACAGTTATGTGGTGGGGGCCCCTCGCCACAACCACATTGGCAAAGCCATCCTCTTCAGACAAGATGCCAGGAGCAGGGAGTGGCGGGTGAAAGATGAGGCAGTGGGAACGCAGGTAACAGGGATTTTTATTTTTTATTTATTATTTTTATTTTATAAATTTGTACCCCACCCCTCCTGCAAACAGCCCGGGGCAGCTTCCAACAATAAAAACAATACAATAAAATACAATTTAAAATCAACAATAACAATATAAATTATTAAAACAGGGCTCCGGGCCTTCATAATATATAAATAGATAATAAATAATAAATCAGGTGGGGGAGCTAAAAAATCCCCCCTTACCCCACCCTCC